>PVJC01004351.1:0-64463 GCA_004026665.1 Murina feae
TAGTAAATATAATAAGATAACATCTTTCCATCCCCTCCCTACTATAACTGTCTAAAGTGAGAAGCAAATGGAGAAGGTGAGGGAAAGTATATTTTTTTTCAGCCTTCAGCACATTTCCTCTTGTCCTCCAGCTACTTACACATGGTCTGGATGGTCAGAGAACTTGTCATTGCCCAAACGGGCTTTAGGGTCTCCATAAAAATTAAAAGCTTCCACTGGACAGGGTCACATGATACAGCTGGAGACTGAGTGAGACTTCACAAACATAGGCCCATATACGTATGCTTAGATATATAACTTCACCACTTTCAGTTTTGCTATACTATTATCTTTTTTTAAATATATTTTATTGATTTTTTTACAGAGAGGGAGGGAGAAGGATAGAGAGTTAGAAATATCGATGAAAGAGAAACATTAATCAGCTGCCTCCTGCACACTCCCCACTGGGGATGTGCCCACAACCAAGGTACATGCCCTTGACCAGAATCGAACCTGGGACCTTTGAGTCTGCAGGCCGATGCTCTATCCACCGAGCCAAACTGGCCAGGGCTATACTATTATCTTAAGAATAGATTAATTCTGGACATACTCTCAAAGGCAAATTAAGAGATGATCAATCATAACAGTTAAAACAATCACAGCAAAATAGTTTCAATATAATTGATCAGAGACTTAAAGACACCAAAAGTAAATATTTTACAATATGGTACTTCCATTATAATCAAAAGAAACAGTTGTTTAAATTACAAAATAGCAACTTATTACAAATAAATAGCCAAAAACATTTTTAATCATATACAGTAATTCAGAAACATACAAGCTTACGTTTAGAATTAGTCCTTTTCCCTCTAGTAAAATGTTTTGAGTAAAAATACATACATAAAATTCCATTAAAATAAAATGTCATAATGAAAGATTCATTTGCAAAGCTCAATCCATAGAAGTAATTCTGTACATTAATTCACAGCAATAGTAGTATTTCATTTATCAGGTAAGATAAATATACTAAGAAAAATGCTAAATGCTAAGAAAAATATGTTTTAAAAATTTTTTTCAAGTAAGAATCATATCAGATAAGGAAATTAACTGGGAAAGTGTTGCTTACATTGGGAAAAAATTAAGATAAATTAAGGCTGCAAATTCCCTCAATTAAATATGAGGAAAAGGAAGCAACAGCAAGAATATATCAGGGCATCCTTCAGGGTTTCAATTTCCTGGCCACTGTGGGGGTTACAGAAAGAAGCAAAGGAACACGGATATTCTAACTATTTTTTGTTTTTCTTTCCTAAGTCAGAAAACTTCCTGTGCCCTTGGATACTTCACTATATCCTTGCTTAGAGTATCATCATCCCTTCCAACGGCTGAAACCACTATCAGAGCACCCTATGCAAGGCTGGGCCAAACACCTGGGGTGTTGCACAGGTGTGTTCACGTTGGAATAATTCACTGATCTACACACAATTATGTACTTTTATGTGCCTAAATCTCATGTTTGTTAAATTGTTATGAAAAGGTAAAAGGAGGCTAGTATTTTAGTTAGGATTTCTGGTGGAGCAAATTTACAGACCACAGAAAAATGGTTAGAGACCTTTACACAACTATGTAAGCATATAATTCATCCTGTGGCAATTACAAGCTTATTCATTGGCATTAAGAGGTCAAATAACCATAGCAAATAGAAAAAAAAAGCAATTTGTTTTAAATTCTAAAAACTCATCCACGAATGAGACAGAAGAGACCAAAACTGGTTAATAACAACCTTACACCTTCTCACCTCCACTCCCACATCCTCTCCATTCTTCCCCATCACTATCATATGCCCTTCCTTCAGCACTACCTCAACACCAACAAAAGAGACTTAAGACAGAATGCAAATGGTTCAACAGTGGGCTAAGTACATATGCCGGAGAAAAGCTTACTGAGTCAGGAATCTCTTTTGTACTTACCGGGTTAATTGTTTTAGGGTTAAGTTTATCACTTGGTCGAGGATGGACTTTTATTGCAGCATCTGGAGAACTGGCTGACGATGAGGATGTGCTTCGCTGAACTGCAGTCCTGGGCTTTCTCTGTGGACTTGATGATGTCCTTTGATCATCATTACCTAGGAAAAAAAAAAAAACAACAGAAAAAAAAAGAAAGGTGAAATCTATAGAGGTGTCATTACTATAAAGTTCACCTCTTCCTTTAAAAATCAATGCTGGGTACCTCTCACTCTGTTTCTCAACTGTGTGTCTCCATGGCACTCTGATTTCTGCATTGCTTTCCGTCACTCCTGCAGTTACAGGAAACCTGACGTCACAAATTTTTTAAGGAGGGAAATTCACTAGCAATATAAAGACTAAAGCAGAATAGAGTAGAAAATACAGTAAAAGACATACAGAAAATTTATTGTAAGGAGCAAAATCCCTGGAAAGACTAATGAGAAAAAATAGTATATCAATTTCAATAATATCAGTAACAGCAAATTAAAAACAAGCTATAAAACATAATGTATAAAATTTTTCATTTTTTTTTAAATTTTTAAAAATTTTTTAAAAAATTTAAAAAAATTTTTTATAAAATTTTTCATTATTTTTTTCATTCAAATTATCAAAATACATTGTTAGATACTGAATCACAATCTTCTAGTTATACGTAGAAAACATGAACTAGGTTTTTGAAAGGCGTAGCTGGCACATCCCCTACGGTCTCCATCTTCTCTGGCTTCTAAATTTCCAAAGTTCCAAAGTCAACATCTGCACAAGTCTTACTTTTCCAATGACATAATGAACTCTCCTACTCAATATACCAGAAGCTCCTTATACTGCACATAACTAAATCACTGGTTACCATGCACATCTAATATATAATAAAAGGGTAATATGCAAATTGACCCTAACAGCAGAATGACTGGGAAGGACTGGTCACTATTACACACACTGACCACCAGGGGGCAGATGCCCAATGCAGGAGCTGCCCCCTGGTGGTCAGTGCACTCCCACAGGGGGAGCTCTGCTCAGCCACAAGCCAGGCTGATGGCTGTCAGTACAACGCTGGAGCCTCTCCTGCCTCTTCAGCAGTGCTAAGCATGTCCAACTGCAGCTTAGGCCTGTTCCCTGCTGGCAAGTGGATATCCCCCAAGGGCTCCCGGGCTGCCAGAGGGATGTCTGACTGCCAGCTGAGGCTCGATCCCCCGGGGAGCGGGCCTAAGCCAGCAGGTGGACATCCTCTGAGGTGTCCCAGACTGCGGGAGAGCACAGGCTGGGATGAGAGAGCTCCCCTGAGTGAACAAATTTTTGTGAACCGGGCCTCTAGTTTAACTATAAATCCCTTGTTAACTCAAGATACCACCAGTTTTCTGGTCCATTAGGCGGAAAAAATTAGATGGTCGCTGCTTCTTTTTCCTTTGCTTCCTACACTCAGTCCTATAGATGTTCAATATGGTGTAACTCGGTAGAAAGAGCTCTGGGCTCAGATCTTGGTTTGCATCTCATCTCTACTGATTATGACGTTTATGAATTCAGGCAAAGTATTTAACCTCCCTCAGCTTGGTTTCCTAATCTACTAAAAGGGAGACTCAAATCAGGCTGATCTAGGCTGTTGTTGAATAAATATGATCAGCTATCAAGCTGCTCATCAGCGAAGGGTGGTTCACCTCTCCCTCTTCCATAGTTCCTTCTTTTCTGTTAATGAAAGAGGTTTGGTTCATAGCCCATGATTTCCCGATTCATCACATGATTTATAAATTTAAATCTCTACAGAGGAATCCTCCACCACACACACCCAGACTCATAATACCCAACTGACTGCTAGTATTTCTAGGCCTCGCTTCCATCTCAAGATCCTTCCTATTTCTACTTGCTTACTCCCCCTTTCCCTTGCCTGACTCTCCAATTATGCTTAATTCACCTTACACTCTACCACCCTTCTGAGTGCTTTTTCATTAAGTAACATGAAAGAGGGTGGTGTAAAGGCATAATATTGGGAGTGAAAAACACAGAATGCTTTGTTTTATACATGGTACAGATCTTCGTTCTTTTATAAAACAATGTGAAGATGCTACATAGATTCTAGAATCCACAAATGCACTTAGCCAGAACACCTAAACTATGTCACAATACCAGAGCACAAAGAACAGGACTCCACTGGAGGGCGACCCTCGCTTTTCCCTTAGGTTTCCTTAGCTGCTGCAGGTAGTTCACAGAGGCTGCAGGCACCTGTGTCAACGCAAGGAAAGCACACTCCCCGCCCCCCCCCACTTGTTTAGCTCATAAATCTTCTTTCTCTACATGCGCTTTTTCCGACCCTCCGCTCTGAGACCACTGCACGCAACTGCTTGCTAAATTCTCAGGGGCAGACGCCACGTCACCTCCTATTCCCTAACGTTTAGGAAGTTCCCCAAGTGCAAGAGGCAGCCCAACTAAAGAAGACGCCATGTCCCACCTCTGAGGTTCCTTAAATCCCACGGCTCAGCGGCAGAGCCCAATATCCATCTTTCTCAACCCCCTTCTGCCATAAGGTGAACCAAAGAGCCAGGATTAAGAGCCTTAAAACTCGCTTTCCAATGTCTTGGCCTCTCCTCCTCCAATACCTCACATCTGTTAATACCTAAGACCAATGCCGGGCCAGGGCGTTGTCCAAGTTGGAAAATGAAGACTTGTGGCGGGGGTGGGGGTGGGGGGGAGGCGGAGCGCGGGGAGGGGGAAATGGAGAAGAAAAACAGATTTTTTTAAAAGGAGGTGAAGGGAAAGGCAGCATTCAAGTAAGACAAACGAAGGTTCTTATGGGCTAAAGTCCGACCCGGAAGAGTTAGGGCGCGCCCCAGCCTCACAGCTTCACCAGGGGTCCTTCGCAACGTGTCTCGGCGTCCCTAGCAACAGGCCAGCCAGGAAGCCGGTTAGCCGCGGAGAGCACGGGCGGCGTCGCGGGGTCCCCGCACCCGGCTCCGGGGACTCGTTCCTACCGCGCGTCTCTCCCGCTGCCACCCGCACACCAGCCGCCGCCCCGGATGGGGCTTTGGACCGGCGCCCGCTCGGCCAACAGCCACGGCTTCCGCGGCCCGCAGCCCCGAGCGTGCGGAAACAGGGCTTCCAGAGGGGTCTCCGGCTGCCGCGGCGCCGCGCATTGACGTCAGACGCACGTTGCGCCCTCTAAGCCAATAGCAGAGAGGCCGCCGACGCGCGGGCCGAAGAGGGTTGCCATGGCAACTGGGCGCCTGACATTAACAAGACGGTTTCTGAGCTGGGGGTGCTGTCTGGTGACCCGAAGGGCGCCCGGTGGTGGGTGTTGGGGGAATAGGGAGCGGGACGCAGCGCAGGCTCCTGGATCTCTGCTCGGCAGCCTCTCCCCAGTCCGTGAACTTACCTCTCAGCTTCTCCGGCGGCTTAGAACCTCCCGTGTTCTCCAGGCGTCTTGCCCCAGGTCCTCCGAGAGCCCAGGACCAGGAACTCCAGCGTCTTCAGGGGAGAGAGCCAACGCCATTTCCCTGCCCAGCTGTGGGATTTCATTTCGTCATATCTCACTAACTAATGATTATGCTATTGCATCGACTACACAATGCATCCATATTTTAATGATGAAAAGCGCGTGGTTTTGTACTACAGATAATTTTAATAAAATTGATGCTGCATTCCCCTTGCGATTCCACCAAAAGCAACCTGGGGTGTCATAGCAAAGAGCCCAAGCTCTTTCTGACCTGTCCACTGCATTTCTTCCTGGGGTCCTCTTCCGTGGCCAACCTTAGTTTTTTTTTGCTCAGGTAACAGCTAACTACACAACTGGCATTTTCTGAACACCCCTGGTAGCTCCATCCTTGCTACCTGGATTTCTACCCAGCAGCACCTTCAGTAGAATGCTTCTCGCATAATATAGTGAGGACTCAAGAAATGCTCTTTAATAAATGAAAGGATTTCTCTCTCTCTCTCTCTCTCTCTCTCTCTCTCTCTCTCTCTCTCTATATATATATATATATATATACACACACACACACACACACACTCTAGGGGCCTGGCGCATGAAATTGTGCATGGGTACAGTCCGCAGGCCTAAGGGCCGGCTTCCCCACCTGCTCACCAGCCCCACCCTTGAAGCCAGTCATCCTCTGTGTGTGAGGTGACCAGCAGGGTGGGGGCCTTGGCCTGGCGCCACCTACATCCCCTGACACCCACTCAGGGTCTGTTCAGCCTGCTGGTTGGGGAAAGGAGGGACTGAGAGGTGATCAGTGCACCTCATAGAGACTGGTTGAGCAGTTGTTCTGGTCGTTCTGCCATTATGGTTGCTGGGTTTTTATTACATAGGAGATTTCATTCATATATATATATATCTATATATATATAGATAGATATATAGATATATAGATGATATATAGATATATAGATATATAGATATATAGATATATAGATATATAGATATATAGATATATAGATATATAGATATATAGATATATAGATATATAGATATACAGATATACAGATATATAGATATATGTTTCAGGGAGGAAGGGAGAGAGAGGAAAAAAATCAATGAGAGAGAATCACTGGTTGGTTGCCTCCTGCACACACCCCACTGATGGAGCCCACAACCAGGGCATGTGCCCTGATGGAAATGGAACTGTGACCTCCTGGTTCATAGGTTGACAGTAAACCACTAAGCCACTTCTGCTGGGCTACCTTAACTATTAAGAATAATTATAATGTATTACCTATCTTCCCCACCAGACAGAAATCATTTCCTTCACTTTTGTACAATGCATGCTTAATTTAAGTTTTATAAACCAAAAGAAAAGAATAAAAGATCTCATTTTTAGCTACTTTCACCTTATTATCCTCTTGCCCAGCTTCTTCAAGATTTATTATATCTACTTTCTCTTCCTCACTCCTAGTATCACCCAAGTCAGCCTTACTTAGCAGGACCTAGCTTATCTTCATTTTATAAGTAAAGAAATGGGTTCTTGGCATTGTGACTTTGTCTGGATAGCATGTGATACTGTTGGATATATTACTGGATATACTAGTTTGAGAAGCCTGAGAGACATCCAGTTGACAATGATCAAAATGAAGGTCACAGTTTCTCTGTTAACGGCCAACTTCAGGAGGAAAGTGTAGTGTCTCAGGTGCTATATTAGCCCTTGATTAATGCCCTGTCCCTGTAGTTCCCTTATACTTTAATAAAGAGCCCCATGGTGAATAAAATTGTTCTATTTTTATATCACTACATATATAAAATTATTATGAACTAGATAAAGAAATCTAACAAAATTAGAAAAATCAGAATGTTTTTCTTATTGTTTTGATGACTATTTCAGTTGTGAAAATTTCTTAATTATATCCAATTAGTCATCAAGCACTTTAAAGTAAATATCAGAGGTATTAATTACTTTAAACAGAAAATCTGTTCCTTTTTTGTACAAATTATAGACTGGCTGATCATTCCCAATTATCAGGAAATGAGATGTAAGACATCTTTTTTTTTTCTATGTAATTTTCAGTACACCCTGTCAGGAAATGCTAGACATATAATCACTGAGCGTCCCAATGGAAAAATTAAATTCTAATTTTGATTATTTTCCACATGGAAAAAATTAAGCAGTGATGGTGATTACTCTGGTAAAAGTAAATGAGATCAACATGAATGAGCAGAGAGAGCAGTGTTGTCCAATAGAAGTAAAAAGTGAGTCACGTTGGAAAATTTTAATTTCCTAGTAGGCACATTTTTAAAGGAAAAAAAGAAACAAGTAAAATGCATTTTGATCATATATTTTTATTTAACTCAATTGTCTAAAATACTATCAATGTGCAATAATTACAGAAATACCAGTGTGATATTTTACTTTCTTGTTATTATGCTAAGTCCTCAAAATTTCACGTGTGTATTGTGCAGCACATCTCAGTTCAGCCTAGCCACATTTCATGTCCCCAACAGCCACCTGTGGCTAGCAGCAACCCCTGGAGTGTGGGAAGAGAGAAATAAGTCCTCAGATAGTTGTACATACAACCAAGTGAATCAATACATTGCGTTCAATAGTTACAGAGTACTCACTATACAAGGAACATGTTAGTAGGTGTTAGGAGATCAATGCAAAATGTAAAGGGAAACTAATGAAATCAATTGGTTATAGTCTCTGACTATGGGGTTAGTGCAAGTAATAGCTTCTTTTATGATTCATAGTTGAATTTGGTTTCTGTTACAAATTGCCTCTGGTCTGTGACGAAACTTAAGCTGCTTCTCCTTGGAAATGTGTTGAGGAGGGAGTGGTGGTGAAGCTTGGAGGGGTGAGAAATCTGGTCCTCCGTTGTCACCTGCCTCTGCTGTCAGCTACTGAGATGCACTTTGACCTTTCTTCTCCTCATCCATGTGTCCCTTATCCATGTAGCTTGTTCATGCATGTCCCTCATCCCAGATTCTCATTCGTGGCGAATTTTAAGCTCCTCTTATACTCACAGGAAGTATTCCATTCTTCTCATCTGAAGTGAGAGAAGCCCACCTGTTGGGTTACACACTGTGGAGATAATGGGAACCTCTAAGACTGGGTTTTAATCTTTTTCCTAGGCACTCCCTGTGGGCATTTCTTCTGACCCTGCCCTCTGCTAAGTTCAGGGACCCTTATTAGTTCTGGGACCTTGCCTTGGGATCAGGATGTAGGGTGGGGAGGGCAGGGCACACTGTCCTTTTGCATTCAGATCTGGCCCTGGACTCTGAAAGATGGTATATGCTTTCAATTCTTCCAAGTAATGGCCGATCTTTGAACTTGACTTTTGAAACTTCAAAGCCAAGAATTTGCTCTAGTTGTCAACACTTTATGATGACAACATAACATATGCTCTGAGTAGATAAGCATAACATAGTGCAGCTGGAAGAAGTACAGGACATACTTTTTTACAGAAATAGTTTTATATTTAGTTTATAACTTATTTTGGGACTTTAATAGGATTTTTTAAAGTCTAAGGTGTCAAAATAACATACTATTTAAAGTGTTTTATTTCACTTAGTACATGGATAGCCTTTTAAGTTGAGGTTTAAAGGTAGACAACAAAGGAATGGGTTTCTCATATGTCATTAGAAAGTAGAACATTAACCACAATTAGAACAGTTCATTAAGTCCTAGACAGTTAATCCTTGTTCTGCTGAGCTTGGGTTAATGACTCCTCTTTTGCAAAGTCATTTACTACAGGCCTAAAATAAATGGTAAGCCTTGATTTTGTCTCTCTGTACATCTGGCAGCTGTCCATGGTGACAATGTCAGGTTATAATGAAAAACCTGTTCACATAATTTCATTCTCTATAAATAACAGCAACAGTTAAGAGTACTAGGTATATGCCCAGCTGGAGTGGCTCAGTGGTTGAGCATCGAACTATGTATGCACCAGGAGGTCAAGGTTCTATTCCTGGTCAGAGCACATGCCTAAGTTGTGGGTTAGATCCCCAGTGCAGAGCGTGCAGGAGGTAGCCAATCAATGATTCTCTCTCATCATTGATGTTTCTATCTCTCTCTCCCTCTCCTTTCCTCTGTGAAGTTAATTATATATATGTACTAGGTCTAGTGTTTTGCTGTGGAAATGTTTTGTTTTTTAAATTTGTATTTCCAGATGTTTGGTTGGTTGGTTGGTTGGTTGGTTGGAACAAGGACCAAAAGGTGGCACTTGAAATGCCAGAGCAGCCTTATTACACTGTACAAGAAGATATCCCAAAACGTAGGAACACCAGAATGTTAGAGTGGATTCATCATGTGAGATCTACATACTCAGTCTGGGAGGGTGACAAAAGCCACCAGGTCAAGTGGAATGTGCTTTTCACTATGACCGGGAGAAATGACTGTGTAAATGGAGCCCCAGCATCGTTGAAGAGCTGTGTGGTTATTCTTTGTACATCAGAAATTATAGTGGAAACTGCTGCCCCTAAACTTGGACCCCTAAATACAGTGGGGATAATTGGATGTCAGAGTGGCAGGGACCATATGGCCACACTTAACCACCAAACACAAGGTGGATGTGGTTAGCAAATTGGACAGTGGAGTCAAAGCAATAATCAGAATAGTCTGGCTCACAGAGACCTATGGTAGTGACTGATTATTGATCATAATCATGTCTCTAGCAGACAAATAGATAGGCAGCTTACTAAATTTTACCTGCTGTGTTTTAGTGAAAGAGTTTGTAGGTCAAGTGAACAGAAGTCTAATTTGAATCACCAATACCAAGAGTAACATCTCCTCAATCAATTCCCAGACTTGAGTTGGTTTATAGACCCTGGACCCCTTGAGTAAAAGGGAGGACGAGTTCTCTTGAGGAAGGACCCCACCACACTTCCCCAAATCTAAACTGTTACTCGTTCTCTAACTTCTCCCTAAAAGAAATGTATAACCTTTTATCAGGGTGACTATATATTGGGGGGGGGGCGGGGGAAGACTACTTTCCAAAGACTTTCAGACACAAGCGCTGAACTGACACTGATTCCAGGAGATTCACAGGTCACTGGGGCCACCAATCAGAGGAGCAGCTAATGGAGGGCAGATGGTCAATGTTCTTTTACTCAGATATGTCCCACAATGGCCCCAGGAGTCCCCAAAGCTATCATTGGCTATTTCCCCAGTTCTGGAATACATACCGTAACTGGAATAGACATACTCAGCAACTGGCAAATTTTCTACATGGATTCCCTGACCTGTGGAGTGAAGGTTATTACAGTACAAAAGGTCACATAGGAGCCAGTAGAACTCCCTTTACCTAGGAAAATAGTAAGTCAAAAGCAATACCTCATTCTTGGAGGAATATCAGAGATGATTGTCACCATCAAAGTCTTACATTATGTAGGGGTAATGATTCTCACCCATCCTCATTCAGTTCACCTATTCGGCCTGTGCAGAGAACCGACGGATCTTGGAGAATGACAGTGGATTATCATGTGCTGAACAGGTGGTGACTCCTACTGAAGCTCTTGCAAGATCAAAAATACACTTTCACTGTCCTACATCAGGAGTATGTCCAGTCTCCAACCCCATGCCATGATTTAGTCTGTAGGGATCTTAATCACCTTTCCCTCCTACAAGATATCACAATGGACCTTTACATTGGTGACATTGTTCTGACTGGATCTAATGAACAAGAAGTAGCAACTACTTGAGACTTATTGCTAAGACATTTGTTTGTCAGATTATGGCGAATAAGTCTAACCAAAATCCGCACCCCTATCTCAGGGAAATTTCCAGGGGTTCAGTGGTGTGGGGAATGTCAAGTTATTCCTTTTATGATGAAGAATAAGTTGTTGCATCTGACCCCTCCTACAATGAATAAAAAAGACACAGTGCTCATATCTTTAGATTTTGAAGGCGACATGTTTGTCGTTTGAGTGTGTTACTCTGCCCCATTGACTGAGTGAGCCGAAAAGCTTCTAGTTTTAAGTGGGGCACAGAACAAAAGAAGGCTCTGCACAGGTCCAGGCTGCCATGCAAGCCATTCTGTCACACTGGCCATATGAGCCAGCAGTTCCAGTGGTGCTGAATTGGCAAATAGAGATGCTTTTTAGAACCTCTGACATAAAGCAATCAAGTTATTGAGGTAGATGATAAGTAGTTTTAAAACTTTTCCCAAATTCTCCCATCTCTTTCATTCTTCCCTCTGCATACTTCACCTGATGTGTGACCACTTGGCTGGACCACAGTATCTAGATATGTGGCCAAACACTATTCTAGATGTTTCTGTAAGGAATTTTTTTTGAATGAAATTAATGTTTATATGGTGCACTTTGAATAAAGCAGATTGCCCTCTGTAATGTGGGTGGGCCTCATCCAATCAGCTGAAGTTCCAAGTAGAATAGAAGAAGAACTTCTTCTGATAAAGGGGAAATTCTTTAGTAGACGACAGCCTGGGGGCTTGAAGTGCAGTATCAGTTCTCCCCTGGGTCTCTAGCCTTTGCAGATTTTAGACTTGCTGCCTCCATAGTTGCATCAGCCAATTCCTTAAAATAAATATTTCTACATATTAACACATCCTATTGTTTAGTTTCTCTGGAAAATAATACATCCAATTCCTCCATGCTGTGGAGTAAATTCCAGTTGTCCCACTGAGCAGAATGGAAAAGCCACATCAAAGCTCAATAAAAAGGTTAATCTGTGTTCTCAACTTCCAAATATCAGCCCAGAATTTCTCAAATACTTATTCTGTGTTAGAAGGCACTGGCTGAATTTGGTCTCTAGCTCCCACATTGAGTTACCGAAAGAGATTGGTCTGGCTGGCAATAAACTGAGTAGGCATACAGAGCAGATGAACATATATGTCCAAGGTAGCTTCATCAGTGATGTCTATATAGTTTATAATTAATGTCAAAACGTTAGGATGGAACATTTTTAAAAAATATATTTTATTGATTTTTCAAAGAGAGGAAGGGAGAGGGATAGAGAGTCAGAAACATCGAT
Organism: Murina feae; assembly: GCA_004026665.1. Lineage (NCBI taxonomy): Eukaryota > Metazoa > Chordata > Mammalia > Chiroptera > Vespertilionidae > Murina > Murina feae. Next base: position 12,386 of record PVJC01004351.1, read on the forward strand.
GAGAGAGAAACATCGATCAGCTGCCTCCTGCACACTCCCCACTGAGGATGCACCTGCAACCAAGGTACATGGCCTTGACCGGAATTGAACCCAGGACCCTTAAGTCCGCAGGCCGACGCTGTATCCACTGAGCCAAACCGGTTAGCACAGGATGGAACATTCTTGATTAACTATCTTTACTGGAAAGATGACCAGACAGTGGTCAATTCTTGCTTTTACTATTCACCCCACACAGATCATCTTACTTGACTTATTATTGTTGACATATGAATAGCAGAGATGAAATAAATGTTAATTTAATGTATTATTTTATATTAGGATTTTTATTTAATTTTTAAAGAAATAAAAATATTTCAAAATAGATAGGGAAGATATTGCCAGCACTTATTTACTTCTCTAGTCTGTAAGAGAGACTCAAAAACTTTAGTCAAATTTTAAATATTGGCCACTAGGTGGCGATGACTCACTATCTCTCTTTTTGTTTCTCAGCCTTCAACTCCAGCTAATAATTTTGTATTGTCAACTGGCAAATTGAAGAGAGGAAAAATATCAAGGCTATTTACTGATGATGTTGAACAAGGCAGAGGTTTTATTAATAGAGAACCAAACACATTTTGTAATTCAATTGCTAGCAAAATTATTCTTTTTATTGCCATATATCTGTACCGTTAAAAGCAGAAAATCGGATCAGCATTGAAACATGTACAAAGGATACGGCCAGGCTAAATGCAATCAGCATTGACTGGGAATGTTTATCTTGATCAAATAATAAGTGCAGGGGAATGACTATAACGTACTACATCTGCTGAGCTACTTTGAAAAAATTGTTTTTGACCACATATAACAGACCAGTTGCATTTGCATGATTGCTGCACCCAAGGACACTCACAGGGCTTGCAAATGTCAAGGGAAATGCTTTCTGCTGGAGACTTTCACCTCAACGTGAAGAAAAAAGGGCCCCTGTAAGAAAATTTGCTTGGGGCCCAGGACTTAACCTTTACCATGAGTTGTCAGTTTGGGTTACATTTATTTAACATGAAACTTGTCTAACCTGTATAAAACATTCAGTGTGGTCTATCATGGTCTTTCAGCGATGGCCTGATTGTGAGATAGAGCTATAATTAGGAATCATGGGAGACATGAATAATATGATGCCATTATTTTAAATATCCTTTTTAGAGGCAAAATTCTGAATTTAAAATGTATCAGGATCTTTGATAAGAGGAGAAGATTCGGGGAATTCCAATAATGGAGCCATCCAAAAAACAAACAAACAAAAACAACAACAACAACAACAACAACAACAACAACAACAACAACAAAAACCTCACAACACTGTAGGCATTCCTCCCTAAAAGTCAAGATGAGGAAGTATTAAAAATTATTAACTGTTGAGCAAGGTATTCATGGGCCTTTAAAACATGTTTAAGAAACAGAACAAGAAAGTATTAATGTACTTCTCTGGAGGAAAAGAGACAAGATACTCGTTAAATTTAAGAGCATCTGAGGTAGTTTTGAAGACCCTTAAGTAAGGTCACCTTGAACAGCCAAACCTGACATAATAGCCCTAGGCCAGGCAGGTCCCACCCCTCAGCCTTCTCCCGCCTCCTTTCAGTGGCCCAGTCCATGCTCAGGTTAGTGAAGCAGTCGAACTTTCTAAATGAGTCAGGGGGCTATCCTCCCCAGTCTTTAGCCTCACCCTGTTCTTATTCATGACTAAGCTCTCTGAGGCTTCTTTTTCGTAAGAGTGATGTACTTGTGTCTCCTGTTGAGATAACAATGAAGGAAATAAACGCATATAGGTTGGATGCTATTTTCCAGATGCCCCATCGCTGTCCCTCTCCAGGTAGTAAGAAGGAGAGAGTTTTACAAGACACTTAGCAATGATGCCCTGGGAGTTAATTTCTCTCTTTAGACAATTACTACTAAAGGGTTACTTCTGAGAGGAAAACTATTTTTTGAAGATGTGAAGTGAGAGACTAAAGTGAGGTGGGGGCTGATGGGCATTGCTAATATCTGTGGAAACAGAAAAGAATAGGATTCAAGAGACCTCCATAAATCAAAGAAAAGACCTTTGAAAAACAGTGATGTGCACCAGATGGCACACACAGAAATCAATATTCCGAGTCCTTTGGGAATGGGGTGCAATTCTTTCAGGTCACACACAGCTTCTGTGGGTGCCTGGTTGATACTTACTGGGTCAGATTGAATACTGGACAAGTATACACACACACATCGGCTAAAAAAGTTACGAATGCTAACCATTGAATCAGGTGTGGACAAACAATATTTCAGCTACGGCTGCTTCATTTCCAGGACATTTATGTTCTACTTTAAATGTAACCGTATAAAACTAGATTTCAAGATTAAATAAAGCAATTCAAGAAAATAACAATAGCGTTATGTGAAAGGGATCATTCATTCCTTCATTCTTTCACTCACTTAATAAATACCTTGTGATAATACAGGTAACAGTCTGCCTGTCCCTTGAAGCGGTTTACAGTGCAGTGGATGATTCCGAAGCACAGCCATGCACAGAGAACCATGGCTGAGACATCTCTAAAGCCGGTGGAGGAGGTCCCCAAAACCTCCTGTGTAAAATAGCCTCCCTACCCTGCTTTCGAGGCTCTCTAGGTTTCAACCTCCCACCCTCCCCCGTCTTCAGTATTCTTCTTTGCCTTGCCAGGGGTTCCATCTCTGCAGACTACATTTCCCCATATGCCAGAGGGCTCCCTATTAAATTCTCCTACAGGGGGCGCTAGAGGAAAACTGGAAGGCAGCCAAAGTGGGGAGGAGACTTACCCATGTTTGTTGGCTTGCTGTCCCTGACAGTGACAGTGTCAGGTCAGTTCAGCGGCTCCTTTCAATGGACAGACGTGTGCTATACTTTCAGAAGCAGCCTTATCATGTCCCTCGGAGACACCACCCCAACTTGGCCAGTCATCCCCAACTCTCCCCAAACTTAATCCCACCCCCACAGGCACCAACAGCAGCCAGCGAGGCCCCTCCTCCTCAGTGGTCTGGATCCTCTTTCCAGGAACACCTTTTCCAAGTTTCCAGGTTCTGTTCACTACATCCTGCTCCCTGTGTTCCCCAGTCCTTGTGTTAGCAGCAGGAGTTTCCTGTAGTTACTACCTCAGGTGACCACAATGTCCTCTTCTTCCTGGTGCAGCCTTTGTCATCTTCTAATACCTTGTCAACCCACTCCTTATATGACATTCTCGCTGTTGAAATTGCTGATGTCTTCTGTTTTCCTAACCAGACCCTAAGAGCCTTCCCATCACTCTCCTTCTCCTACACCATTTCCGTCATTGCATTTGTTAACACCTGATGCATGAGTTATCTTCCTACTCATTGTCTCCCACACTCTATTGAAAATAAGTTCCGTCAGGGCAAAGAATTGGCCTTAGCTTCCCTACCGCGTCCAGAGCTCTGGGAACCCTTCCTTCTACTTAGTATGCCCTTAGTTCATACTTGTTGAATGAACAAAGGAATGAATAAAGAATGATGAATGAATGAATGAATGAATGAATGAATGAATGAATGACTGTAATAGTTAGGGCTATTACCAGTCTACTGCTCTTCTCCTTCTACTTCCCACTATCCTATCCTATTTCCTTGTCACTCTTTTACTTTCCCTAGACTAAACTTAGCTTTTACTGTCACCTCCTATGCTAGTTGATACAGGGATAAAACTATCAATACTGGATAGTTTAGTTAGTGGTTCTCAAATGTCCCTCCAGGGGACATGTGGCAATGTCTGGAGACCTAGAAGTTGTCACGACAGGAATGTGAAGAGCCTTCTGGCATTTAATGGGTAGAGGCCAAGGACAGAGCTAAACATTGAACAATATGCAGGACATCCCTCCAAACAAACAATTTTTGGTCCAAAATGCCATTATTGAAAAACCCTGGTTTAGACATTAACCTGATTAAAAGCCAGGAATGGACCTTTTGGTCCTGTAAATTTGCTTCTTTGTCTTAGAAGGCCAAGCATTCTCAATGAAAAAAGGTACAGCTCGCTTGATCATGGCCAAAGACCCAGATGGTTTTTTTAAAAAAAACTATTATTTGGAATCTTTTAGACAGAGTATCCAGATGACTGGCTGAATGTTGGGCTTTGGCAGAACTCTTTTTAGAGTTATGCAGACAGAGCCCATGATTAAAAGTAGTGTAGTGATATAATAGATGGAGGGCCGGGGGTGAGGGTGAGGGCTGGGCAACAGGTTGTTTACGAAGGTGCATAAGGAATGTTTAAAAGAACAGAGTGTCTTCTTTTTACAATTCAAATCCCATAATAATAATTACAGGAGCCAGCTGTTTCCCCACCCCCCAAATAAGCCAGAGGATAGCCATTAACTAGAGATACAAAGTTTAAAAAATGACATAAATCACTTGGGTATTTGCATTTTGAAGGTCATTTTTGGATGAACCAGGTGGTTTCCTCCTAGACCTTAATTACCAAAATCTATTTTCTTAAAAAAAATTGACCCACTTGGGTAATTGCTATTCTGATGAACTCCGACCCCAAGCTTCTTCCTCTACTCCCACACTTCCTTGAACAAGTTCATTCTATCTTGTTAGCCACCACAATATCCAAGAGGTATATTTTTCTTCTAAGTGTATGGCAGTAATCCCATTTCATATATCAAATGGAATACAAAGTACTGTGCAACTGTCATAAATTTTCCAGCACAATTCCCAAAGTCATTACTTAGTGTCATCCTCTTCCCAAATGATACTTACTAACTTTTTAGTAAACCCATGTGAACCTTCATCCTTCTTTATCATCCTTTAAATTATAAATCCACTAATCAGATAATTAAATATGGTCATTAAAAGGACATTTAGTTGGGTTCATGTGCTTGCTGCTAAAATGCAATTGTTCAAAAGCATTAAAAATTGCATATCCCAAAAGGTACCTGTGAGATTTGCCAGATCAAATGGAAATGTGCAGTTAAACTTAAATATCAAATAAACAACACTTTCTCTTTTCACTTTCAAATGCTATAAGGCAAATGTATTTTTATTTTATTTTATAATTTAGAATCACATTTAATATTATTTTATATTAGTTTCAGGTGTACAGCATAGTGGTTAGACAATTACACAATTTAAAAAGTGATCCCCCTGATAATCCTTATGGATGGTGATCCATAGCTATGACAATATTATTGACTACATTCTCTATGCTGTACTGGATATCACTACAACACTTATTTTTTGACATAAGTATGTCCCAAGTAATTTGTGGGACATAATTCTACTAAAAAATTGTGGTTCATCTGAAATTCAAGTTTAACTAAATGCCTTGTATTTTTATTTGTTAAATCCAATGATCCTAATGCCTGTCTGCCAAGGGCCTTCATTTTTTTTTTTTTAACAGAAGAAGGCAGCAAGACCCCTAGACCATAATGCAAAGAGCTCACACCTATTTTTTATTTTATTTTATTGACTTTTTACAGAGAGGAAGGAAGAGGAATAGAGAGCCAGAAACATCCATGAGGGAGAAACATCAATCAGCTGCCTCCTGCACACCCCCTACTGGGGATGTGCCCACAACTAAAGTACATGCCCTTGACTGGAATTGAACCCGGGACCATTGAGTCTGCAGGCCAACGCTCTATCCACTAAGCCAAACCGGCCAGGGCTCACACCTATTTTTTTAAAAATGTTTTTATTGATTTCAATAAAAGGAAGGGAGAGGTGAGAGGGATAGAAACATCAATGTTGAGAAAAAATTATTGGTCAGCTGCCTTCTACATGCCCCCTACTGTGGATCTAACCCCCAACCCAAGCGTATGCCCTGACTAGGAATGGGACCATGACTTCTTGGTTCATGGGTCCATGCTCAACCACTGAACCACACCATCAGGACTGTTTCTGTAAACTCCTGTAATACAGAATTGATTTTAAGTGATGTCAGTAAGCATGCTTTCTGTTTTGGGATCTGGGACTCTACTCTTAAAGGAAGAGTTGTTTGCAAAATAATTAAAGTCCATATGTATGTTTACATCACCGAAAACAATGCAGTCATAAACTCTAGTTTCAAATTATAGACCCACAATATCCTGAAAACAGGCTCTGTGACATCAACCATTCATAAAGCGCATAGTTGCTGCTTCCTTCATGCTCTAATGAAACTAAAGCTCAGTGCCTCTTGCCCTCCGTAATCACAGTTCCATGGGGAAAACCCAAGGCTCCCCTTCTGGGTTGATGATCAGTGGACATGGCATGTGAAGAAAATAACTCCTGAGCCATATCGCATATGGTCCTCGAACCAGACTTGGGCTCAGCTGATTTGATTACCTGAGTTTTCTCCTGATTAATTCTGAATGACACAGAGAAATCAATCATGAGGACAGACAAAATAATCATCGAGTCAGTTGAATCAGTTCTGTAAACTTGACCTTAATCTCCTCCTCTTAACCTATGCTCATTTCAAAGAGGTTTCAACAGATATGAGAGGGGGAAAAAAAATTAGGGAAATAATGTTTTCTCAGAATCTGCTGTCTAAAAAGCCAATAATTTTAACTAATTCCATTAAACACAATTTACTAGCATTAGGGATCTTTTTGTTTTTCCTCTTACGTTCCTTTGACCTAAATGAGAACACACTCTAAAAAAAATCTTAATTCCATAAAACATCCACTTTGAATTGACTACCATACACTAATTCAGCCCCAACTTTGCAACACAAAATAGTTAAACAAAATTTCTTCTAATAATATATTGGTGATTTGTATCGGTGAAAACAATATACCATTAAAAAATGAAGTTACATGTTTGCCTTCCTATATTTCCAGGTAAGATAACAGACGTTTCTTCTCTCCTACGTAAAAATTAAGTTTGTTCCTCCAATAGATGCAAATATCTTCTCACTTTAAAATCTGAAAGACCAGATTCCTAAATACCACTTATTTCTGAGCTCATTACACAGTTTTTGAAAGCCTGCTGAATAAAAGATACTGTTCTTGGCTACTAGACACTGTTATGAAGAGGGGAGGAGGAGGAAGCACCAAATGCATCAAAAGCCACACTGAAGAAGTTTTAAAAGTAGAGGTGCCCTGGCCGAGTAAGGCAATTGGTTAGAGTGTCGCCCCAATATGGCAAGGTTGTGGGTTCGAACCCCCATCAGGGCATAAATGAGTATCAACCAATGAATACATAAATAAGTGAAACAATAAATTGACGTTTCTCTCTTTCCCTTTCTCTCTCTCCCTTTCTCTCTCTCCCTTTCTCTCTGTCTCTAAAATCAATCAATCAATCAATAACATTTAAAAAGTAGAGCCAATAGGAAGATTTGAATAATTACCTACATCTAAGAAGTCAGAGTAGTCTCCTGAAAGTACTCTATGATTTGAAGAACAAATAAGAGTTCTCATCCCCTTAACCGAGAGAACAAGTATATGCTCATCACAAAAACAAATCCCCGTCCAACTCCCGCTGGAACAGCATTGTGATGGGGGCATGCTATGAAATGGGGTGCTTGGGAACTCCTGGCATTTTAGGAGCTTTGAACACCAAGAATGAAGTGAAGAGTAGGTATAAGGTTACAAAAGTGAGAAGGACATTGGTATGCCCTTTGAAGTAATGATGGGTCACCTAAGAAAATCTAGGGGCTGTCGAAGAGGGCAGATTGACTCATGGGAGCTCAGGGTGTGGTAGTCAACTGTCATTCAAATGAAAAGAGAACTACTAGTAGAAGCATCTATAGAGGCATCAATGAATTTGAATGACAGAGGAAGCTTGCTTTTGGACATATGGACAGAATTCGTTCAGTCATCAAACATTTATTAAGGAGCTGTTATGTGAGCACCAGGCTGGATGTTCAAAGTGGAAGACAATTAAAACACTGTGTCTCCTTGTGTTACTTTTTGACTGCTGCTTTAGCAAATTACCACAGATGGTGACTTAAAACAATGCAAATTTATTACCTGTCTTGGAAATCAGAAGCCCAAATGCATCTCATTGGGCTCTAATCGAGGTGTTGGGCAGGTTTCATCCTCTACTGAAGGGTTTAGGGAAAAGCTTGTTTTCCAGCCATTTGAAGCTTCGAGAAGCTACCTGATTTCCTTGGCTTGTAGCCTCCTTGTCCATCTTCAAAGCCAGCAACATGTCCAGTCAGGATCTTTCTCACATCACATCATTCTGAACAGACAATCCAACTCCCTCTTCCACTTTGAAGGACGTCTGGATTACATTGGCCAACTTGGACATTATGAGATATTCTTCCCATTTCGTGGTCAGCTGATGAGCAAACATTTCCATCTACAACTGTAAATCACCTTGCTATGTAATAACACATCCGTAGGTTCAGGAATTAGGACCTGGACATCTTTGAGGGGGAGGCATTATTCTGCCAGCCACCCTCATTTTAGAAGTTTATGGTCCAGCACCAAGAAATTCTGGCAGGGTGCACCACCCACAGAAGCCACATGAGTCTGACAAGAAAGGCTTGATTTGAGGAAAAGACCAGAACATCAAGGACAGGCCACATTGTAAGGCCCAATCCACTCATCAGATGAGGTCAGTGCTGAGCATACAGACCTTGAATATTTATTAGAATAGAGAAGAAGACTTTTTCTTTTATTTAGGTTCCTCCCTATCAAAGATGGAGTAGCTTGGTAAAACTAGAGAAAAATCACTATTAGATAGAGTAAGAATAAAAGACCAAGCAAGTTTGATGGTTTTTTCCAGGTAGGATACACAGTGAACTCTCAGTAGACAACCATTTCCGGTTGCTCGGCAGACTGCCTGTGGTGGCCGAGTTCTTTATCTTTAAGAAAACACACCTATATCATTTTCCTTGACAACTACAATATAATCTGTCTGCGAGTTGTTCATCATTTTAGAAAGGATGGAAAAAAAGTCTCTTCCAGAAATTGTTTGAATCCGTGAGCTGAAATGATGATAACATCATAAGAGGCATCATAATTTATCTGGAGCATGTAAATCAACAGAGGCCTCCTCTAAGGATGCTCACTAAAATGATGAATAGCTCTATGAGCAGTAAGATCAACCCTGAGGAATTCACCAGTGAGACTTTGACGGGAGAGCTGCCTCCAATTCTCTCCCAGTTGGGAACAGCAATGACTTCACAGATTTGAAACTTCAGTCTCTTAACCACTTGTTAAAACATTCAGTTTAAGACTTTACCCACAAGAGACACCGTCTGGAAAGAGTTGAACAATTATCCCAGGACGCAAATCAAAATAGAAGTTGGTATGGGTAGCGTTGGCCTGCCGAACATGTGTTTTTTTCACCTGAGTTGCTATGTGTCCACTCACTGTTGCTATACCAGTATAACTAGTCTTATAGACAAACTAGTGGCCTGGTGCATGCAATTCATGCACATTAAAGGGGGATCAATTAGAGGAAATATTTTTAAATTGCTATTTGCCCTTTCTCTATAATAGAAGTGTCAGAGATGAAAGAAAATTAGTAAAATGTATATGAAAATCTTCCTCCTGTCAGAGTCTGGGTTGATGCCATGGGACCCAGAGTCAAGTCCCTACCCACCAGAAGCACCTCAAAATCATGCGAGATCCAGACCCAGCCGGCCCCATCTCCATTGGGCGAGATCTAGACATGGCTAGCCCCACACTTGTCAAGCCCCACAGGGTGGGGGCACAGCCTCAGGTCCCCCAGTACACCCTCAGGTCCTCTGATCCAGTGCCAGGGTGGGCAGCATGGCCTGAGGTTCCCCAGCCTGGCACTGGGGTGGGGGGTGCACCTTGAGGACCTCCATCAAGCCCCACCAGGCAGGGGGCACCACCTCATGTCCCCTGCCTGGCCAAGTGCCACGAAGCCTCAGGTCCCTGCTGATTGCTCATTAAGGCTCATTATGGGAACTTGGCCTCCACTGTGGGAGCAGCCATCTTGTGTTGCAGAATCTCTGCCTCTGCTGTGGGCACAGCCATCTTGACTGTTACGAGGTGACAGTAAATTTGTATATTCCCCCTTTATTAGATAAGATAATCTGCATCTTCCAAGACAATAGATCTCTCATGTGTCTATTGACATTTTCTAATCAATAGATAACAGTGGATTGAGGTTTTCACTATATAACTCAGTGTAGGTATGGATGATATAACTCTTTTTAGTTTTAACAACTATTATGGGCTGAATGTTTGTGCCTCCTGCAAATTCCTATGCTGAAGCATAGACCACAGTGTGGTGGTATTTGGAAATGAGGCCTTTGTGAGGTAATTAATATTAAATGAGGTCATGATGATGGGACCCTCACAGTGCGATTAGTGCCCTTATAAGAATAGGAAGAAAGATATCTCCCCCTCCCCCTTCCCACCTTCTCCCTTTCCACATGCACACACAATGAATGGTCTTATGAGTGCACAGTGAGAATGTGGCTGTCTACAAGCCAGGAAATAGGCCCTCACCAGAACTGACCTGCTGGCACCTTGATCTTGGATTTTCAGGCTTCGGAACTGTGAAAAATAAATGTTCGTTGTTTAAGCTACCAAATCTGTAGTATTTTTGTTTTAGCAGCTCAATCTCAGACTATAGCTTAAGAGCAAGAAATATCTTTTAAATTTATATTATCTATATTTTAAAATATATATCTATGCATTTTTTACTTAATTTCAGAGAGGAAGGGAAAGGGAGAGAGAGAGATAGAAACATCGATGATGAAAGAGAATTATTGATTGGCCATCTCCTGCATGCCCCCTATTGGGATGGAGCCTGAAACCCAGGCATGTGCCCTGACCTGGAATGGAACCGTGACTTCCTGATTCATAGGTCAACCAATTAGCTACACTGGTCAGTCTATATTGTCTCTATTATATGTGGTAGCATTATTATCTTGCCATATTATAACTAAGAAATAAAAGTTGGAAAGATAAAATTGTCCTGCTGAAAGTCTCCTAGCAAGGATGCTCCAGAACCTTTGTATTCTTGACTCCATGATGAGAATCTTAATCTGTGCTAACCTAATTGGATTAGTTTCTTGGGTTACCCTAACAAATGACCATAAACTGGTGGCTTAAGACAAAAGAAATTTATTGTCAAAGTTCTGGAGGCTAGAATTAAAGTGTCAGAGGACCATGCTCACTGTGAATACTCACTCCGAAGGCAAGGAAGAATATTTCCTTGTCTCTTCCTAGATTTTGGAGGGTCCCTGCAGTCCTTGCCCTTCCTTGCCTTGTCAACCCAGCACTCAGTTGCCACCTCAATCTCTTTATGGCCTGCATTCCTATGTCTCTCTTTGTGTCCTCTCCTCTTTGTATAAGGACACCACTCATTAGATTAAGGTTTCATCTTAATGACCTCATCTTAACTCATTCAGTCTGCAAAGACTCTATTTCTGAATTAGGTTATGCTCTGAGGTCCAGGTTCACATAAATTGGGGGGATTAGAAACTATTCAATCTGCTGTTCTAATTTTTTGTTAATATCATCTTCCTCCAGTTCCTGTTCTGAGCATCCTTCTTTCTTGACAAGACTCCCTCTATTGAGCTTCCTCACTCACTGTACACATTTCTCCTCCTACCCCTTGGTCATAAGGTTAACCCTGCCTTCATATGGTCTTTGTTCTGAACAGTCTGTGTTCAAGTTTCTCCTTTATATAAGGACACTGTTTATCTCAAGTTAAGGCCCACCCTAATGAGCTTATCTCAACACAATTATCTCTTTAAGGATCCTATCCCCAAATACAGTCATATTCTGAGATACTGGGGGTTAGGACTTCCACACACGAATTCTGAGTGGGCATAATTCAGCTGTCACAGGGTGATGGAGAGGTAAGTATGGACTTCAGAGCTGGACCAACATGGGTTCAGAGCTCAGTTGGCACCACATGATCTCAGGGAGCTACCTCCATGCTCTGGCCTCAGTTATGTCCATTATGAAAGAGGATGAATGAGAGTTTGCAAGGGGAGGTACTGCACTTAGAGCCATCACTTGGCACAGAGCAGCTGGCTGACAAATGGCAGCTGCTACGCCACTGCTCATGCTCAGTGTTGTCAGCATAGCCATGATGCTTCTCAGAGGGCATATCCTCTCCCACGGCCTCCCTGCTAAGTTTCCTGTAACTGGAGAACCCTCACAGAAGTGCTGGCCCAGCAGATTCCTGCCCTGTTATCAGGACAGTTGGGGACAAGGACAAGTTTTCTGGTCTCCCTTTTGTCTCGGTTCCAGAGACTGATCCTGCACTTTACGAACCTCTCCTTGACTGTTACTGGAAATAAGAAAAAAAGAGGAAGAGCTGCGGTCTTGGCCTTCCAGTAACATAACGGAGTCTGTTTCCTTGGGGTTTGGCAGAAAGAGGTGCTGGTGGCAACATGACAGGGTCACGCCCTCCTGCTCACGGTTGTTGTTCCTACTGAGTGACCCCCTCCCAGTACAGACTGGAACCATGGGGAGCCCACAATGCAACCTGTCACCAGGCAGCCCTGGGAAACACACATCGCATTTGGGAATAAAACAAACAAACATCAGCCTTTGAATACTCTCACGCCCAAGGTCATTAGTGTCACCCACATGGCCCGTGGGACCCCAGAAGAAACATAAACCCAGCAGGCTGTCCTTTGATCTCACACCTTCTTTGGAACGATTTAATCAATTAACCATGAAGTCCCTCCACTTCGTTTATGCAGACCTATCTGTAAAACGACTTTGGTCTGGCTGACACTTTACTGCATCCGAGATCAAAGATGGAAGCAAATACCATATTCAGCCAGAATAATTCTAAGGCTTTCCCCCAGCACACTCCTCCCCCAGCTCTTAGAAGCACTTTTCTCTCAAGGACAAAAACGGGGGTGGGGGTGGGTTTGGATGTTGATGGACACAAAGAAAGCTTCCTGGGGGTTTAAGGAGCCCATCAGGATAAGAGGTGAGGTGGGGGCCAGCTGAGGCTGGCGGGCTAAATGCAGCTGGAACAAAGTCCATCTTAAAAGTTGAAACTATAGGTGGGAGAAAAAGAATAAAAGGCCCTCTCTGAAGGCATTCTGAGAGTAGTCTCCTGTTTCGGAAATCAGGACATCACCGTGAGATTAATTAGGTCTACCGGAGCAGGCAGCAATCTTCTGGACTCAGGATTGCAGTCTAACCTAATTGCCTGGTATTAGTGATCTGTCATCCTCAGGAATAAAACTCCAGGCATGTGTGCATCAGGGAGTGGAGGCAGGAATGGAACGATGGTTCCCACCATCCTGCCACTAAAGGAAGAGTTGAAAATGATCATTTGCCTACTGTGTCTGGGTCCAGTGTTGGGAACCTCAACACTCATCATCACAACAGCCCCACTAAGGCACACTAGACTATCCACGTTCTCAGAGGACGAACCCAAGTCTCTGAGCTGTTCAAAGGCTTATTCGGTGTCTGACAGAGGCTGCAGAACCCCAGTTCTTTAATAACATGCACTTATCATCACTCACTTGTGTAATTTTTCACCCAGCGGCTCCACTGTGTGAAAGATTTGTTCCTCCATACGCCCCAACATAATTTATTTCCTTGATTTCCAGTTCAGACATCTATAACTGCTGATCATAGCGTTTGGTCAGCATGAGCTAACCAGTGTTAGGACCCCCGCTCATACATTCCCAATCAAAGGAGAGGAAAGTGCAGACTCATCGCAGGAAAATAAATTACACCGCTCTACACGATTGAAATTAATCATTACACTTTATTAAGCACCTCTCCTACGCCAGTTGCGGTCCTGGGCACCTCATTCACCTGTCATGCATCTTTCCCAGGATTAAAATGTGAAATAGACATTTCTCTCCCCAAATCACAGTCACAGAACCCAGGCTCAATCTGGAGAAAGGCTTCCTCAGTCTCTCTTTGCTAGTAACTGGATTTTGAAAGTCAAGTCCCTCTCTTATGGCTTCTGATCTTGACTAATTATCCTGTCAGAACACCGGTTAAGAATCCAGACGGGACAAGTGTTGATGTAGGAACTACTACTATAGCACTAAAGAGTGATATTCTAAAAAAGCTCTTCCAGAAGAGTTCTGCAAGATGCAGAGACTCGCCGAACCACGCTGGATGAGCCCTTGACCTGGAGGTCAACACCCAGTGGCTTTGCAGCACACGAAGCTCTGTGAATCCAGCACCAACACACTTCATGGGCTGTTACGTTTCATTCTTAACTCATACTGGAAGTATTTCCTGCTGCGGTTCCCAATAGAGAAAGATAAGGGTTATTTAGAAGCTTATTCAAATCTCTGGTTCTAACTACTGTCAAACTTGCAAAGGAATAATTACAAAAGAGCAAAACAAAAGGGGTTTTCAGTCCAATTCCAAGAAGAGTCAAGAAACTGGAGATTTAAGTAGAGTCTCTCTGGGCATAGCTGAGCCACCGTCATCGTGGGAAGCAAAGTGGAAAGTTTGGGGTGAGGTTTGGAAAGGAAGAGAGTGAGCATGGCTGTGGGGTCTGGGGATTGTGGCCCAGAGAGCTGGATAGGGCAAGAGTCCCCCTGCCTTGAGTCATCCCAACAGCATATGTGGTTAGGGACTAGGGCTAGAAGCATTGAGGGGACTAGGAGAAACAGATGTCTATGTGGTCAACAAGGCAGCTGAACTGACCAGATGTTCTACAAAACAGGAAGGTGGCTGAGATTCACCATCCAGGAGGAAACCAGTGAGTGGAGGTGGTTCCAAGATAGTAGCCAAAGCACTGGACCAGGCTGCTCTCATGTGTTCTGGGTTTGGAATCTCCCTTCTGAAAATAGAGCAGCTCTCAAAAAAAATAAAACAAAAAGCAAAACCACTCCACTTTTTCAGCATAAACACTCTACACAGGGGATGAGACAGCATCACTGATAATAGTAGCTACTATTTATTGAATGTTTAATAAGTGCTTTTGTTAAGTATGCCATTTAGTATGTCATTTACCCTCACAACAACCCTGTAAGGTAGGTGCTGTTTACAGATGAGGAAACTGAGGTGCTGTGGAGTAAAGTGACTAGCCCAAGGTCATACGGTGAATACATGCTGGAATGGGGAGTTGAAAGTCAGACACAGGGCCTCAGTCACCTGCTAGCCACCTTGATACGATGGCTTACAGTGCATTTGAGAGCAGGGTGCATTCAGACACCTGTTTAATCAGTGTTCCTTCCAGTGGGTTAAGGGGATTTTGCTTCAGGGTAAGGGAGGGAATTGAATATCCCTTTATCATAGTATTTCATTTCTAACTAGTGTGGATTTTCCCCCAAAACTTCATATTTAAATATGTTAGCACAGTCTTAATATTATTTGATTATCTTAAGGGAATTTGACCAAACATTAGGTCTCCTTAGGGAGAAGCTGCCCCAGGAGTGAATAAACTGGAAGCCCAGGGTTTGGGGACAAAGCAGCCCAGCTCTCTACTTGAGCATCTACTGTGCATCAAGTACCCAGGTTAGGGCCCTAATCACATTCACATAAATGTTATCCATTCCCTGAGTCAAAAAGAATGGGATGGCAGAATCATTCTCTCTCTAGCTGGAAACTCAGCTGTATTTGACCTTGATGGTATTGGAACACAAATGCTGTAATTTAAACAATTATTGGTGACTTTTCCATTTATTGTGGTGCCTCTAAAGGCAGAGGAAACTTGAAAAATGAAAGCCTTCCAGGCTCTGGTCAGAGTACACAACCTAAGTAGCCTGTTGTGCAATGACTATTAAATATGAATTCTGAGAAGATATAAATTCAGTATTCAGGGCTGGATGATTAACTAAAGCAGAAGTCTCCAAGTTTTTGATCACACAAGTTAAATGTTTTTGAGCTTACTTGACCAATCCTATATAATAAATGTGTAATATGCAAATAGACCAAATGGCAGAATGACCAGTTGGTGAGGGGCGGGGCCAGCCAAGTCATGTGCGAGCAGAGGGAGGGGATGGTGATGTGGGAAGGGAGGTGGCAGTGGCCAGCGGCGGGGTGATGGGAGCTGCACTGTCCCCTGATCAGCCTGTCTGGTCGCCTCCAGCAGAGGGAGGCCAGACTGAGGCTTAGGCCCGCTTCCCCAAAGAGCAGGCCTAAGCTATCAGTAGGACATCCCCTGAGGGCTCCTGGACTGTGAGAGGGCACAGGCCTAGCTGAGGAACCCCCATCCTGAGTACACAAATATTTATGCACCAGGCCTCTAGTATAGGTATATTCATTTATTTATAGACTAGAGGTCCAAGTGAGCCTAAGCTGGCAGTCAGACATCCTTAGCGCTGCTGTGGAGGTGGGAGAGGCTCCCATTCCTGGTGCTGCACTTGCCAGCCAGGAGCCTGGCTTCTGGCTGAGTGGTGGTCCCCCTGTGGGAGCACACTAACCATCAGGGGGCAGCTCCTACATTGAGCATCTGCCCCTTGGTAGTCAGTGTGCATCATAGTGACCAGTCGTTCTGCTGTTTGGTAGATTTGCATATTAGCCTTTTATTATATAGGGTAGTACCTATATAGTACATACATTGAAACAAATAGAAACAAAATAGGATGGGATGAAAATAAATGTAGCTGAAAGTTGCAGTATTTTCTCTCTTTGCCCCTTGGATTGTTTTGCACACATCTTGGAGTGAACCCCACCCCTTTTGGAAGAGCAAAGACATAAAGAAAATGTTCATTCATTTCTGTGGATCTTTGAATGTTGTTAAAGTTAAATAACCAGAATGGTGTTAACTTAGATTTTATTTTGTTGATTCTTACAGAATTGGGTGTCTTTTCCCCAAAATTTGGTTTTGGTAAAATACCCCTGAGGGAAATTACAACAAGAGATCTTCTAGAACATTTGTTATTCATTTGAGGACTTAGTTGAGAATGTTATTCACTTCCTAAACCACTGTCCCTTTCCTAAACTTTGTTTCTAGCTTCAGTGTCAGTAAACTCTGTTTTTTTCTAGACAACTGATACATTCTCATGTTCTAGACATGGGCTGGGATCATGTTTCTTGCTGTTTTGGCTGCTAGTTTCTCAGAATTTAATGTTCCAGCTCTTCTCCATTTCTCAAAGCTTTAAGACAGTCACATGGTAAATGTTTTTACTCTCTTTTGATAGTAGTCAAGCCTTAGCTCATTCATTTATCTTATTAGGCAAATCACATCAGAAGACCTACTATTTATTGAGCTTGTCCTATGTACCAGACATAGTTGGGGGTTGAGAGGAACTTCCTGTGCATTATGTATCTATAACAGTTATACAGTAAAGCAAATACTGGTGTCCAATCTTACAAATGAGGAAAACCAGAGTTGATTGACTCCAAAGCTAATGTTGCCTTTCCACTTTGGTTTTAGATGTAACTTGGTAACCTACCTCAAGTCCATTTAAGACACTGAGACTGATTAAGTCCTTGTATCAGTGAAGATAAACCTAAGGACCTCCAAATTCTAAATATATATATATATCTTCACTAGCAGAGATGTGTGGACAAGGAGCCCAGAATGCTGGTGACCCTTGAGCCCTGGCAAAGGTCAGAGCTACTGTGCACCAACTGTTTAGTTGAGACAATGGTAGCTGAAGCAGCTTCGCCACCAGATAGTCATGTAAATCCTTACTGATAAGATGTCTGTTACTGGAAATCGCTTGCCTAAGGGCTATAGTTGCATCCCAAACTGAATAAAAGGATGGCAAAACCTGAGTACAAGTGAAGATCTCCCTCTTGTTTTGGGCTCCTGCCTGGCCCCCCAATTTCCAAATTATTATTTCTTGTCTCATCTCTGTCATTTGTGCATGGACCCTTCTCCAGAGCCCAAACTCTGAACCACGGGGGATCTGGGTCTCTTCACACTAGATCATCCTTTTGTCCCTTTGTCCAGACTTCCATTCCTCCAGCTCTCCTGCTTTTCCAGACTTGGGGCTTTGACACACCCTATTGGCCTAAACAGCCCTTCCTCAGATTTACCAGGACTCTCTGTTACTTTGCCACACACAGCTCCCTCCCTCTTCTCAGGTTCTAGGCATGAGCTATAATCCCACCAGCTTGTTATTCATAACACTCACCATTGGCTGTGCTCTCCAACAAAACTTCCTGGAATAATGGAAATGCCCCTTACCTGCACTGTCCAGTATAGGAACTGCAAGCCACATGCAGCCAAGGAACATGAGACATGCTCGTTTCAATATCTTAGAGGGTCGCACAGTAATTAACACATTAAATAAAATATTTATTGTGGGTTCATTTTATATTTATGTGAGACACTTGCATTCACCTTTTTGAAAACTATACTATAGAGGTGATAGTGAATTTATCAAAAAAGTTTCTCCTTGGAAACATACATCACACTTAACTCTGGACCATTTTAACAAATGCTTACAACATTCTCAAGTCAACACAGTCAACAAAAGAGACTTGAAATGAATCCCAAATACCACATTATCTAATTGAGCCAGCACTTGAATAGGCATGAAGTGGTAATTATCATTCTTCCTTTTTTTAAAAAAAAACACAGAATACACATATGAAGCCTCTATAAAAGGAATTAGAAGAAAAATGAGTTGCCTTCACTTAAGGTAGGAAGGCTGGGCTGGAGCCCAAGTTCTCAGCCTCTTCCTCACCCGATCTCCACCCCTTCTGCCAGGCCATGGCCACAGTTGGAAAATTACTGGCCTGTATCAACTTGTGGGTACCCAGTACCTCCTACCTTCCCAGGCTCCAAAACTGCATCTACTTGTCCCTGTGTTCCCAGATCAGCCCCTTTATTGTCCTTTACTGCATTTATCACATACCTTAAAGGTATACTATAGGAGAAACACTGAACTAAATTCTTTTGGCAATACAAACAGAAGTCCTATATAAACCCACCTTCACTACATCAATCCTCTAGTAGGAGAGAGCATATCATGCATTAATAATAGCAACTCAAAGTAGTTGGCTACTTTCCAGACTAAGAAAAGAAGGCAGATGATAAAGGTATTATCATTAAAATTAGCTAGTTATTAATATAGGAAGGAACAAAGGGAAGGCCAGAACTTATAAGCATGGCTATCTGGGCAGCTTCACCAGGAAGCTGCAATTCCACACTCCCCAGGGAATTACCAGTCCATTCCCTGCAGTTCCCTGGGGGAAGGGACTGGACAAAGGGGAAGATGAGTGCATGTGCATTGAGTTAGGATGCTGTAAGGAAGGTACCTGCCTGTCAGTCTAGTCTGGAACAAAGGTCATTGGCTAGAGAGGATGGAGTTAATGCAAGCCCAGAAGAATTTGTGAATACATAATTTCAAGACAGAGAAATTCTTGGCTCTCTTTTTCCTCTGGTTTTGCTCCTGCTTTCTTGTACTTGTTTATGTTTCCTACATACCCATGTGGCCCTAGAGGCCATGGCCATACAGACTCCAACAGGCAATAAACTATAGCTGGGAACAAACTAAGCTAGTCTGTTACTGGCTTAAACAGTGCAAATATGGAATGGTATCTCTGGGCAATAGCTTTAATCCTAGCTCTTGCTAAGGATACAGCTGCATATAGTAGGATGGAAGGAGAGGGAACTTTGGAAACTCAGGGGTATAATTCCCCAGAAATAAATGCTACTCATTCTCCCATGTGAGTCTCAGAAAATTCCTTTTCTTGTGACATTGCTTGCCTACTTCCACTGGTGGGGACATAGAGGGCCCAGCACTGATAATGAGGACATGTCCGAGTGTCTGTGTCTCTGACATGGGAAAGTAACACAAACTTAAATTAATCATAAAATAAACACCAACACTTAACAAAAACGTATTTTGGTCCCAGGAACTATTTCAAACACTTCATGTGTTTTAATCCGTAACCTCACAAGGCCCTGAATGGCAGCTGATATCCTTATCTTCAGTTTGTAAATTAGAAAAATGAAGTGCATAGAGCTCGAATAACTTGCCCAAGGTCACAATTTTTGCATTGCCAATTGGGGTTACCAGACCTTGGTTCTTCTCGTTGACTCAGAATAGATTTTAAGGTCAACAAAAATGAAAGGAAAGCAATGAGGAGAGGGCCAGTTGAGAGAGACAATGGACTGGAACTCCTGGGTTACATGGGTTAAATGAGGGATGTTTTTGGGTAGAGAATTTCATTTGCATTCAGGTATGATTGACGGAAAAGGATTACATATAACTACTAGAGCTCCAGTGCACGACCTTCGTGCACTCAGAGGCAGGGAATCCTTTGGCAGTCTGGGAGCCCTCAAGGGATGTTTCCGGGGGATTGGGCCTAAGCCGCAATCCTACATCCTTAGCGCTGCCACAGAGGTGGGAGAGGCTCCCACCACCACCGCTGTGCTCACCAGCTTCCAGCCCGGCTTGTGGCTGAGCCGCATGCCCCGTCTGGGAGTACACTGACCATCAGGGAGTAACTCCTGCATTGAGCGTCTGCCCCCTGGTGGTCAGTGCACATCATAGCAACCAGTTGTTTCACTGTTGGGTTGATTTGCGTATTACCCTTTTATTACATAGGATACATCTTCTATGCATGCCCTTACCCATCATGCATATAGAAAACCCATGGTGGGGGTGAGATGGAGTGGAATGGGGTGGGGTGTAAAAACCAAAATGCAAACTTTATCATAATTATTTGAGGGCCCTAAATTAGGTCACACTGAGGTCATGTCATTTTCTTCTGAGCTTGCTCCAAGAGCTGACTGGTTCCAAATCTGCACAGGGGCTGTGTGCTGGCTGCTGGGCCACCCATAGAGAGGCGGTTTGAAGGCAATGTTGGTCTGAGCCCTGTCAGGACCCCAAAGCAGGCCCCATTCCAGCCATTCACATCTAACTTCCTACTGACAGCTGGGATTTGAACCCTGGCTCAATCTTGTTTCCAAGGAAATAATCCTCTGATTAAATTTCCATTTTTCATCAAACATATTGACTCCTACAATCCCCTAAATATTTTTAACAGCTATCACAGGCCATGCATTGAGCATATCACAGAGAAAATTCCCTTGCCTGCACAGAACTTTGTGGTATGGAATAGGGGAAAGACAACCACACTTTCAGTTCTAATTCAACTAACAGTTATCACATATACTACAATAAGAGTAACCAAGAATGATAAGAAATGGCCAGTTTTTATATCCATAGTGATCTGCAGTTTACAGGGTTTTTACATGAAATATCCATTTTATATTTGGATATAAAATAATAAGTGAGGTAGAGACAATGAGATGGAGAAAAATCTATTCAACCCAATTTCTCTCTTGGTTTTCATTTTGTAAAGGAAAGAGACATTTAGAAAAGGAGACAGACAAAGGGCCTAGGTGTGGAGGAAACAGTTTGGTTCCCCTCTTGAAAGAGAGCAAGAGAGAGAAAGGGAGGCAAGAGGAAGAAGGGAGTAAAGGTAGAAACCCTGGGGAAGGGGTGTAGGAGATAACTAAAGGCCAATTCTACAATGTAACTTCCTGGTGACCCTGGTGAGGCCTCAGTATCTGTTGCCAAGTGTCCCTTCAACGGGTTTTCCAACCACCTACTCACTCCAATTTCTAATCACATGGAAAATTTGTGGTGGTAGGCCCATTAGCCAAAAAAAAAATCACTGTTTACATTTTACTGTTTTCCTTCTTATCTGAATTTTCTGTTGAACAACAGAATTCAAGTAAGCAAATTTAAAGATCTAATTGGTTTATTAAGCAATTCATGAATCTGGCAGCATCCAATCCAACAACTAAAAGGATGCACCCAAGGGCTGCATAAAATAGAAGGGTTTTATATGAAAAAAAGGTGAAGCAAGGACACTATTAACAGTAGAAAAGAGAAGTTTATTTTTAGGCCAGGACAACTTTTTGGAGGGTAAGGAAGGGAAGGACAAGGACTTTTATCATGCAGATCGCCTCTTGTACCTATGGGGAAATGAAGAGTGCCCAAGGACACAATATCTCATTGGTGTTGACCAGAAAATTCCAGACTGGTTGATTAAGATTATATTTCTGGGAGAGGTTGAAATAGCAATTAGGTCAAAAATTAAATCTAGGCTTGGTATCCTGGGCTTTAATAGAGGTGACACAATTTATGGTTTTCTCTTTAACAATTAGCACGGTATAGTTCACAATAAGGAGAATATTGCTTATGCTATTCTGTTGCCTGCTTTTTTTCAGTTAATATGTTGTGAGCATTTCCCAAAATGTCTTAGTATCATCTGAATATTTGCTCCCTCTGAGTAAACACGACAGCTTCCCTTGATATACCTTGGCCTTTCACAAAGCATCCTTAACATTGTAGGCAGTTGACAGACATGAGCAGAGTAGGAACTATAAGCCAGGTAAGGGACAATTGTAAGGTGGGTCTGTTGCAGAAGACCCAAGAAAAACCAAGTGACACTTTTAAAGAAGTGGAGGGACACTGTTTTAATTACACTGGTGGACTCAGGGAATAATTCCCAAATCAGAGTGAAGATACATGCAGAGAGCCTGTCTATATATATCCCATTGGAGTCTTTGTCTTGCAGATATGGCCCCTGCCTCCTTCTGGCCCTGCAGGAGGGCTCCCAGGAGTAGATGATCTGTCCTGGGGCCAGCAATAACGATCTTCCCCCACCCAGGACAGTTCATTGTTCACAGTTTCTGTGGCGTGACAGGCCTTGCATGACCAGTTTCTGGGAAGGAGGCAATGACCTCATTATAGGTCATCAAGAATGCACACTGAGTTTGCTGAGTGTAGAATCCCAATTGCTAACCCCCAAAATATCAGGGTTACATTCAAATTAGCCCTTTTTAGCCTTCTCAGGTCCTCATCCCAGGGTGACCTTTCCTCCCCTAGCATATTGCTGCTCATGCAGTTTGACCCTCCCCTTACCTTTCTTCCCCCGGCATGAAACTAGTCATGCCCTTTTAGAGCAGGAACAGGGAGCCAGAGAATAGCCTCATATGACTCCCCTGCATGTCTACTCGTTTAATTATTAAGCCTTCAGTACAATGAGGTTCTGACCAGCATCAATAATCTTAGGAACAAAGCATGGGGTCTGTTGACCACATAGAGGCCTTAGTTGTGTTTCAGCTCCAGGCCCAGAAAAGCAGCAAGAGGCAAAGCCATGGCTAACATCAGGACCAGCTGCAGTGACTAATGCCCCCTGCCCTGGAGCTGACCAATCCATGGAGACGACAACTCTGAGGGGACACACCTGGAAAGCTGATAAATATTCTATTGATATCCTCCTCTGACTTCCACTAAAATCCCTGGCTTTAACACCCTTAGGAAGAAGGACCCAGAGCATTCTTTCTCTCTCTGGAGCATGCCCATGCCTTTCTCTCTCCCCTTCCCCCAGACACACACATTCTCTTTACCTCTCTTTGTCCTAAGCTTCAACGACCCTTCTTTGTCTTTGTAACTAGTTTCCTAAACCCACTCAGCCCAGCGGGCTCACTTTTCCTACTTCTGACTTTCTAAACAAACTTTCTCCTATAATTTGACTTCCTTGACTCTGAATTCTTTCCCAGCCAAAGTCAAGAGCTGGAATTGCTGAACCAAGGTCTGGTAACATTCTGGTGTTATTTTGCCTCTAACATCCTTACCTGGTTTCCTCACTGAACTTCAGGACAACCTCTTTGACTTGGGAGGGACAGCTATTCTTAACTAGTCTAACTGACAAAGAAATCTCAGCCTATTGTCAACAACTTATCTAGGCTACACCATGGTATTGCTGTTGTGACATCATTTTGTTTGGCCAAACAACCTGCAGGTCCTTAAATTGATGGTAGCCATCTCAGGTAAGTGCATATGCTAAATAACAGCCTGCATAGTTATAGCCGAGTTCCTGCTTTGACTTCCCGAACAGTCTTTATGAGCAACAGTTTCTCTTGTCTCCCAGGGCCTTTTTGGTTTGAATTGACCAAACTAGACTTAGAACAGAAATCTCAAATCATTTTACCCAAAGACCCTAATAAAGGCGTGTGCCTCAGGTCTTACCTCACTCTCAGCCTGAACCCGGCCTTGACCTCCCCACTGACCTCTTGAGGAGCACCATTTACTTCCTCCAGGAGGTATGAGTATAATAAAACTTCTTTATTTCAATTTCCCTTCTGCCTATTGTTAAATTCTGCTCACCAGCCACCCTGTGTTCCACTTAACAAATGTTTAATTTAATGAAGCATTAACACCTGTCCAGGTTAAACAACTTGCTAAAGGGTAATAGAAGGTCAATAAGAAATAACAAGCAAGCTCAGGTTAGCCCATCAATTTGTTTGAAAATCTGGTTATGAGAGTGTCTATGCAGGATACATATCGAGAGTCTACGCAAAATCTACAGCTCACTATAGTCACACAAAATACATAGGTAATTCCAGCCCTAGTTTCAAGGTTGTAAAAGAAACATTGTGCCTGGACACTTATTAAAAGTGGCAAGGAAATCTTTATGCAAGACTATTGCAAAAGGGGAGAGAGATTGAACTCAACCCTGAATATAATTAGAAAATGTAGTGATTTACAGGCAATGGGCAGAGTTGAGGGACTAGATGGAAAATTACCAAGAAAAGCTTTGGTAGGCATTAACTAGTAGGAGGATAAGAAGTACTTAATTAGAGACCAAGAGTGAGGTTAGAGAAGTTCTATTGGCTGTCAAGGGTGGGAGGGATTTTTGATCAACTGAGATTGTTACTTTTTTTTTCCCCTTTTTCATATTCCTTTGTCTGTCTTGGAAACTAAGATGTTTGCAACATGGAGTGATCACTTCCTTTGGCAGCTGCTCTGTTTGTCCTGGGCTGGTCCAAGGCAAGGGAGAAGAAAAGTGGGGGTGCGGATGGTTGATGGTGGCTTGGGAGAGGGGAGGATTGGCTGGGAATTTATCCATGTGGTGTAAATTTTCTTTTTCTTTTTTCTTTTTCTTTCTTTCTTTCTTTTTTTTTTTTTTCTGGGAAAACACTTCCTGAGTTCTAAATGTCAGGGAATTTACTCCACAGAGTGGAAAACTGCTTTCATGGTCCCAGGATATCTTCTTAATGAAAATACAGAGTCTGTGCAGTAATTTGTAGAAATTTTTGCTACAAAGTCCTGTTATATTTGCATGCATATTTATACAAAGTCATAGCTCCAGAGAGAAAACTGCTACTGTCCTGTAGGTCGAGAGATGCTGATAGTTAGGGTAATGGTAAAAGTTACTACTCTGGCCTTGTTTGGGGACCATTACTGTGACTTTAAAATTTAAGATATATCATTTTCCCAGAAAAGGCAGCCTGAACGCAGACACAAAGTCTTTGGGTGATTAATGATTAGAGTCCCTTAAGAGCGAGCTCCGGAGGAGCCAGACAAATGGAATTAAAATGTTGCATGTTACTTAACATTCCCTCAAATGGCTCAGAAACTCCCTGCATGTGGGTCATTTGTTATATCCTCCTAAAATGTCAGCTACACTTCCAACTATCTAAAAGCTTAGTGAGAATCTTGATTGAGGTAGGGGTGCTTTTTTCTTCGACTCAAATGATGATTGCCTTTAAGATTAATGTTTCATTATTTCCATGGTCTTTGTTTCTGAACAGGAAAATAACAAGGTATGAATACATAGCCAAAAGAATGCTGTAAGAAGAGTCTCCTAGTGCAGGGCCTGGCAACAGTAGGCCCTCAATAATAGTAAGCATTGTTATCGTTATTATATGCCATGAGCATGTGGTGTTTTCATCTGTCCAGAATGTAGTTCTTACGATTGAATCCGATTCCTGTAATTCTTATATCAACACCTCTGATTTTTTTTGTGGTGGGGAGGGAGAGTTCAGATCATGCCAAGAAGATTGTACCTTAGCAAAGAATAATAATAACAACTAATTATTTACCAGCTGCCAAGCAATGATCTGAGCATGGACATGATCTTTTCATGAACAGTCTCATTTGCTATCCACAATGAGCCCCTGAAGGGTGCACTGGGGAAGGTAAAGAAAGAAGCTATTACAAAAGGCTCCAGAATATAATGATTTGAAAGCCACAGAAACATATTTATCCTGCAATAGTTCTGAGGCAAGGGGTCCTGGCTGGCTGGGTCAGCTCTGCTCTATGTGGCCATTCAGCAACCCAGTTCCTTCCCAGTGGGTTTCTCAGTCACTCTTTCTTTAACCTTACCCAACTCCTTGTCCATGTTGTGGTTATGGTACTTACCACTTTATGGGGCAATTATTTGATCATGTGACCATGTCTTGAATGTGACTATTAGTTTTTCCAGAACAGAGAATAACAGCTTCCCTATATTGTATTGCAATTATCTAGCACAGGGGGCAGAAAACCATGGCCTGTGGGCCTAATTTGGCCTGATGCCTGTTTTTATATGGCCTGTGAGCTAAGAGTGGCTTTGACATTTTTAAATGTTTGGGGAAAAAAATCAAAAGAAGAATAATATTTCATGACACATGAATATGAAAATTACACAAAATCTAAAATTCAGTGTCTATAAATGAAATTTACAGATTACCTGTGGCAGAGTTGAGTGGTTGCAAAAGAGACCACATGGCCATGAGGCTAAAACTATTTACTACCTTGCTATTTACAGGAGAAATTCACAGACCCCTGATCTGGCACATTGACATTTTTTGAGCAAATTATGCTGGCATTGACTTCAGGGGTAGGAAAAGTCTTGGCTTGGAGAAGAAAGGAGGTGAAAATCCCTTGCAATATTGTGATAAATGAACTTTACCTTTTGGATGCCCTGTAGTTGGTGGCATTAGTGGGGTCTCTCCTGAGGAACAGGAAACACTGTGCTAACACCTAGGTCTGGCTCCTTTTACCCCTGAAAAAAAGATAATCTTTATTCTGTCACCATCTTCATATTATTCCAGAAAAGTTGGGAGACTGTGCCTCATCCCTGAATGCTAGCTGCCCAGGGGAGAAAACACAGCTCTGCTGGGTAGAGCTGAAAGGAAGGGGGCATGAAGAGCAAGGCTGTTGAAGGAGGAAGGAGGGAGGAGCAGAAAGGAGTTCAATGGTCTCTCGTAGATCTGAGCATTTGGGAGACCTTATACTTTTCGTTAATATCAAATCTGTTTTTAAGAATATTCAGTGACTTCATATCTGATGCTGAATACATTTTTAAATTCTGTCCCTTACAAGGTGCTTCATCAAGCAGGCAGCCCCAGCTTCCCTCTCCAGTGCCAGTTAATACCACGTCTCCCCTCTGGATGCTATAGCCTCATTCATCCTTTCTGGTTCTCCAATATACTTCTCACCACAGGCCTCTGTGGGCTGATGCTCTTTCTCCCGACAATGCTTGTCTTTATTGGTGGAGCTCCTTATCCTATGTGAGGTGTTGCTCAAAGATCGCCTCCACACTGAAATCTTTTCTGACCACCTGACATCAAAACAGGCTCCTTCCTGTTATTTTCTATTTCAAGAGCCCTCACAAAACTTATTACAATTTTGCATTATGTAATTATTTGTTGGTTTACCTCATTTCTTGGCTTCCCAACTAGAGCATAAGTCCCACAGGGCAGAGGCCACCTACCTTTTGTTCAGTATTTTCTACCCAGCAACTAGCACGTGCAATCATTCAAAATGTATTAAACAACTAAATGTTGGGATGCAAAGGTCCATAGATATTGAGCAGCACACAGTCTACCAGGAAGAATAGCATTTGAGAGTTCAGAATGGGAAAAGCACTTGGATTAAGTGTAATGGTCTGGAGCTATGTTTTATGGAAGATATCAGATGTAGATTTCTTTACTTTAGAGTTTGGCCCAGAGTTAGTCCCTGGCCAGTGCTTCCTTTGGCATTGTCCATGCTGATGACAAACTCTTGTCATAGACACTGTGTATGGGAGTCATGCTTCAAGATTGCCCCAGTCACCATCGCCTATAGTATTCATTCCCTTGTGTAGTCTCCTTATAGGCTGAGTCAGAGCTGAGCCTGTTCTGAAGACTCTAGGAGTGATAGTGTGTGTGGTGTTGTGATCACAGCTGTGATGGGAATTGCTATACAACAACTCTTCATTTTCAGACTCTTTTATTGGTACAATCGGATGTGAATTCTCTAAAATATGGAGGCATTTAGAAGAAAGGGGAAAGGAAGGGAAATAAGGTTAAATGAGGAGACAGAGATATAGGGATTCTATTTCATTTTCTGCATTGTAAGGTCACCATGCTTTTTCTGCCAAATGATATGAGACATTTCTAATCAAACAGAGCATTGTGCGTGTCATTCAGCAATGTGTTCCTGCTAACTTCACAGCTCCCAAAAGGAACTGACAGGCATCGGAAGACAAGAATGGCAGCTAACGTAGGAATAATAGAAATGAGAAAATCAATGTGGAGATGTAATTGAAAGTAAGAACTGGTGAACGAGGTAATTGAATGGTAATATTGTGAGCAGAAACCAAGTAGGATCAAATAACTGCAAGACTAGGCAGTTTACAGACATGCGTATTTCCCTTCCTGGGATATGCACACCTCTGAGATTGTGGACAGAGAGGCTATTTGGCATGCGCACTCAAAGAGACTCTCAGCTCTAGTTTATTTCCACGTTGCTGTTGTTGTTTTCGTTACAAAGGATGCTATGACACCTGGAATGACTTTGCAACTAGGGCATGTTTGGTCCTGTCCTTGTGACTATCTCAGCAATAGAATGCAATTGTTTCCTGTCCACTCACTCCAAGAGGCACACCTGACCTGAACGGTGACTGGAAATTCTGCAGCAGCCTTGGAAAACTCATTCCACCTCTCCAGTCTCAGTTCCTGGAAGCAAATTCCACTGAAAAGCACTATTTATTTTCCTTTACCAAATGGGAGATAAAAGAAGATTTTAATGTGTTTTTATTGGGAAAATGAGTGCTCTTAATGGGCATTTTTCTTAAAAGCCAAAATAACTCCTCTTGAGAAACACATTTCTCCAGCATGACCGAATGCGGCCATTCACAGACTCTGCCTATCCATTCCGTGAAATCAATACTGCATTAAGGTTGGAGTCGGAGGAGGTGGATTGTGTGACCTTGGGCGAGTCACTTAATCTCTCTGCCAGAGCCTGTGTGAACAAACTGAAAATAATTCCAGCCACTTCAAGGAAGGAGAGAAGATTAATGGTAGCGAGACTTTCAGACAATTGTCTCTGTGGCAGTTTCTCCCACTCCCTGTTTTGTGTGTATGTGTACTTTTTTCAATGTCTGATTTTCTTTAGAATCCAAATTCAACCACCCCACATATTGACACAAAGACAAAGCTACTTCCAAACGCAGGATGGCAATACCTGCACTCAGAATTATATATCTCTGCACACAGTGAGCACTCATAAGGGTCCTCCATTTCTGCTTTGTGGGAGGAAGAGGAAGGCAAAAGAGAAATCCATTTGGAAAAGAATTCTTGCCTATATGTTATTCTCTTCACCTCATTGGGGTGTTCTGGTGGCTTCTCACTCTCCCGCATCCTCCTCCCTCAACCCCACTCTGTCTGGGCCCTACATTTTGTCTCCCTTTGTTCCACTAGCCCATGTCATCGATGACTCAGTTTGGTCTTGCTCTTCCAGATTCATCTATTCCTTCTAGGACATACCACTAGTGTTTGCCTCATACCTTCAAGGCTGTGACTATAGGAGATTAACCAATTCTTATGGACTCACTGAATGACAGCCTAGTGACCCTAACAACTCTTACAGTTGCCATTCCGACTCTCCTCTTCCTTAGCTTTTAGACTTGTTTGAGAGGGTAGTTTTCTCTCACAACCTCTACTCCTCACCATGACTATCCAGCTACTTCTTCATGATTCTATTCAAATTGTTCTTTGTTCACCTCCATTCTGGGATCACTCCATTATAGAAACATGAGCATCATCTAAAGTTGAGTCTTAGCCCTCTGATCATGTTCATTCAATTGCGTCTTTAAATTAACTCACCCATTTTCTTGGCTTCCACTACCACTTCGATGTGGGTAAATCTTACATCTATGGTTTTAGATAGCTCATCCCACAATTGGTTTTGAAATATTCTTTCCTATCATTTGTCAATCCAAAAGCACACATGGGAAGCTTGAGAAGGTTGTGTTAGGAGGGATTTGGAATAGCATACTAAAGAGTTTGAATTTTATCCTACAGAGAGTTGATTGAAGATATTTAATTAGAGATATCAAAAACATGATCTAGAGAAATTTATCATTTTCATTCAACAGTTGGTTGGAGGATGGGTTGAGGGCGGAAAACTGGGTTTCCCTAGTTAGGAACTCTGGTCCTCAAGCTGTTTCCAGCCTTATGCAGTCACCATACTGCAACCAAATCTTCAATTCTTGTGCATCAGAAAAGCAGAAGCAAATAGCCAAGCTCAAAACAAGGAGTCAGACTTGATTTTCCCTGCCAAACATATCCAATGTCATGGTGAATTATTAATTCTTCTACTGTCACAGCACAGTCCGTGTTGTCACTTCACATTCATTTGCCATATTTTTCCCTTTTCAATCCTGGCCCTTACATTTTTTTTTTTTTTTTAGACTTAAGAAATAGTCACCTGATCAATTCATTTTAAATTCTGCAGCCAATTAAAAATTCCATACTCTTAAGTCTGGACAAACCATTCTCCTACTGAGATAATCTTAGTAGACTTATAGGCTGACCAAAGGACTCTGAACTACTTAGCCCTCACCCTAAATATAATTTGTATCATTTCCACCACATGCTTTTGCTTCAATCATTTCATTTGCACAATAGTGAGTCAATATAATGCAATTGTTCTTTGATTTTCTGTATTGACCAAGTACCTCCCTCTTTCCATCATTCTAGGCGTGCATTGCTATCATAACTCTTCTAGGCTTACTCACACATCTCCAGTAGTTTATTTCTAGACTACCTCTCTTGAAATTAAGAGAAATACTATTGCTCTTCCCTAGTATTTCATGCAATTTTGGTATCATTGATGAGACAGGAACATCCTAGTAGATGAAGAAAGATTTTACCTGGCTAGTTGGAGGCACAGCTTTCTAATATCCTCACAGGGCTGCACTGTAATGCACAGATACTTGATGTTTTCCTTTTGACGCACTTCCTGAGCCCCTGGCCTTGGGGTCCAGAGAAAGGAATGCACTTCAGTTTCAAAGCATGAGTTGGCCAGCAGTTACTTATTTCAATCAGCTTTTGAGTTCATGAAAATTCCTCTAAATTCAAGATGCATTATTCTTATTTTTTAGTGCTATTGCAAGGGTTTGTATTTTCTGTTTCTTCAGAGGTATTTAATTTGGCAGTTGGGAAACTGCATTAAACACAACTAACTAGTTGCTATTTTAAAATGGAAATCCATTTTTTGTTGACATTTTAAAAGTTCACTGCAAATAGATGCTGAAAAGAAAAATGTGGACTTTATGGAGTGAGTTTATAAAGGCAGAAAGTAGCCACTGTATTCCACACATGAAATAAACATATGCCTCACTCTGGCCAGCCTTACTTCTTTTGTTTCCTGGATCACATCAGAGTTCTTTCGAGACTCAGGCCTGCACACAGGCGGCTTTCTCTGCATGGACCCCACCCTTGACCCCCACATGTACTTCCATCCGCCTCCATTCCAGATCCTACTTTATTCTTTATGACTCAGCCGAAATGTCATCTCTCCACAGAGGCAGTCCCTGACCGCTCAGTATGAATCCACTGTTACATTATTTTCTATCTCATAATTCTGTCGAGGGCCCGCCCTTACCACAATCTGAAACTAAATATCAGTATGGTCATTTGTATAAACTTTATTACCTACTCTAATCTCTACTCCAACTGCATAGAGTGCTTGCTCTAAAATGGCAGAGGAGCACTGGCCAGTGTTGCTCAGTGATTAGAGCATTAGCTTGTGCACCCAAGGGTCTTAAGTTCGATTCCAGGTCAAGGGCGTGCACCTCCATTGCAGTTTCACTCCCCACCCCTGGTTGGAGTGTGTGTGGGAGGCAGCCAGTCAATGTGTCTCTCTCATATCCATGTTCTTCCTCCCCCCACCCCATCTCTTCCTCCCTCTGAAGAGCAATGGATAAAATATCCTTAGGTGAGGATTAACAAAAAAATAAATAAAATGGCAGAAGAGCTGTGCTTTATCTGACACTATGTTTAGCCTAGTTTCTTGCATGTCATAGGAGATAGGAAATAAAAATGTGTTTTTAAATGAAATTTGAGGACACAGACATGATTAAGAATGAAAATAGCTTATGTAATTTACATAGATTTATATACTTTATATAAAGCTTCATATACCTTACATAGTCTATATATTTTCACAAATATTCATTTTGAAATAATTGCCACACCATGAGGCAGATGATACCATAAGGCTTAAAACCTTTCAGTCCTAAATCAATTTCAAATTCTTTCAACCATTTCTCCAGAAAGAATTGCTGCTAACTAAGCAAGCCTTCAAAAAAAAAAAAATGCTCAGAGCAATTTTAAAACCAGGGTTAGTCTATTCTTGCTAAGAAATGATTTCAGGAAATCTGAAAAGATTGAAATAGTTATTTAATAAACATATCTTAAATTGAACACATGTCAAATATCCATGGAATTTCCTCATGGTGCCTCACTAGTGTGAGAATTTAAAAGTAAACACATTAAAGATGTTTAATCACTCCATCTTTACAAATTACAAGTGTACATGATTCTGTGTAGTAGCTTTGATTCTGAAATGTGCAAAATGTTTTTTAATGCTTGCAGTCTGCTGGGAATTCTCTAGAATAGTTCATTTCCTTCTTAAAGTGATCTTATGGTCAAGGCTTTAAAAGTGAGGAGCCTTTTATAACACAAACAATTGCCCTTAATTTGTCTTATTTGCTGGGAATTATTTGGCTATTGAATTTTCTCAAAGAAGGGCTCCTGTGGAGGAAGTAGTGCCATCATGGGGCAAAAAATCCTCTAGGAAGCTTGCTAACTCAGCCCACATCTCAGGCAAGCATAATTCTATTTTGCGCTTTCATAAGCAGGCAAGAGGAAAGGATACAGTTTGGAAACTACTAAGACTTCTCTTGTTTTTCCTTTAAAAAGCAAAACAAATGTCTCTAATCTAGATTACTTAAATCAACATGATCAAGAGAGAGAAAAATTGAGCTTTGGAAATGAGGCTGGAAGGATTAGAAGAACTTTGGTGGAGGGTTGTGGCTACCGAGCTGCTGCCTGCCTCTCTCGCACATGGACACAGGATTTCAGCCTCTCTGTTCTGAGCTGTTAATGCCTGTGTAAAGCGGGGAGCATGACAACCCTGTACATAGGTTTGCAGTGAGAAGTGAATGAGGTATTGCAGAGAAACCCTTGGTATAGTGCCTGGCATATAAAAAGAGTAGTTATTAAGATAGCCTATCCCTACAAACACAAATCTAAACCATATCATTATCCTATATGTTCTTTGCTTAATGAATGATCCACAACTCTTGGGGGGAAAAAGAAGCAACCAATGGAAATTTAAAAAAAAAATTACTATCACTATGTATTTCTATCATTAAAATGCAGACATTTAAAACAAGAATGGATACAAGTTTGAACAATTTGTGTCTGTGAGAGACTGTGTGTGTGTGTATGTGTGCACACACGCATGTGAGTGATGGTGATATTTTTACAGGAAAATGAAGAAAGCATTTTAGGATGATGCTATTTCCCTGTTCTGGATGGGACCTTGCCATTACTAACTCCTCCTGAGAGAAGGGCGTCCTGGCCTTTCATTGTTTTCCATCTGGTTCCAATTGAGGAAAAAAGAACAAAATAAAAAATACCATTTGTGCTTTACTTAGGTTACACCTTATACTGTTTGGGGAAGAAATGAATGGGATAGACACTTTTCCTGCTGGCATAGAATGTGTCCTTCTACTCCTCTCTTCCATGTGGTCATTCCCAAGTCCCCAGACTTGACACTATGCTAACTGCAAGCCAACTTCTGACAACAGAAAATACAGGTTCTCTTCTCTGTTCTTTCTGAATGACTACCGTTAAGGGATTCTCAGGGCCGGGACTCTAAGCACTGTGCAATTTCTAAGAAATTCACCAAGCTGTTAATGCAGTAAATATCTGTTTAATTTACAAACATCAGTAGTGTCACTGATATTAGTCTGGAGAAAGACAGAGCACACCGAATTATACATGTACATTTAATTGTCTTTATAAAAAGAGCTTTTGGAAAGAAACATCTGCATCTTTACAGGGTACCCTGGGATTCTGAGGAGGGAGAAGCACAGTCCACTATAAACCACTCTCAATTCTACATTATAATTTAGCAGCAAACATGTTAACATGGGAACATTAGGGCAATAAAGGAGCTTTATTGTTTGGGGAAAAATTATCACAGTTCTTGTCATTACAGCCTTTCCTTTTGCCACTCCACCCCCCTCAAAAGGGCCCAAAGGGTCAAGGATGGATTAATTTGTAACAGATCTACTTCCTAGTGTCAATTGCTACATACCATCTCTGTTCTGTGAGGACAGCTTGCAGCGGCCACTTTCTGTACAAGGACTGTCTCACCTTTGGACTTTACAAGGCTCTGCAGGTGTCCCGAGTGAGGCCAGTAGATCAGTGACACCAGGGGTCAGATGTCCAAGTAAACAAACAGACCAACACATCTGTATCTCCAGATATCACCCTATGTTAGTACTATTGCAAAAAAAAAAAAAAATCCTGATTTTTAAGTTTGAAAAATGTACAAAAATATCAGGACAATTATAAATTAATATATATTAAAGCATCAAGAAACAGCAAAAGGATGGTCTAACATGTTAAGTTCGATGTACTTTGATACAATAAATATTTCTCATGAAAACGGAATACTGTATAGGGCTGTTTAGAACTCACAGGGACAAAAAAAAATCATATTATTACTAATTTATTTATCAATAATCTATTGGTTCTTTATCATCTCCTTTATCGTTTATATTACAAAAAAAATTAATACTGGAAAACGGTCGATGAACACTTTTGTGTGCTTCTTGTGCTAGCATGCCGACCTGTATAAAAAGAGATAACATGTCAGCACCCCCATGCTGTCTCTCACGAGTGAGACCCAGGTCTGCCGGAGACTCTATATTTTGCACACAATATTTCTCATCCATCTGTGCTGTTTGCGAACCCTGGGCTCCATCCCTCCGCCTTGCATCCTCACTCACACATGTGCTTGGTCCCCGTGGGCCGCAGTGACTCAGATGCGGGCTCACGGGCCTGTGCTCTGGCCAAGTTCAAGTTCAGGCTCGCGGTTGGCTCCCTGGGTAATGTGCTTCGTCCCCAACGCTGTTCCGATGCCTCCGGGTTACCTCCCTTCCCACTTCTCCGGCATCGGGGAAGCTAGGGTTCACGCATTTCTATTTTTTTTCTCTTCCAAACGCAGGGGGAAAAAAAGTCTTTATTCTCATAATAAAAATAAGTCTGTTCTGTATTTTACAATATATTTCAAATATTTCCACTAGGAAGCATTCGCGAGTCCAGCGTGGCCACGCAGGAGACAGCATCTGCCAAGACAGCAGCCCGGGGGGAGGCGGTTAGGAGGCGCACCTGCTGCAGCCGCACTTGACCACCTTCTCCACCTCCTCCACGAAGGACGACCCGTCAGTGCATTCGAAGGAGTATTTCCGCCGCTTGCTCCGCAGGGGCCCGCAGCACTGGCCCCCCGCGCACCCGCCTCTGCACTCCAGCCGGGACACCTTCTTGGTTGTCTGGCAAGCGGCGTAGCCCTGCTGTTTTTGGTAATAATCTCTGATCCGCTCCCCTTGGCAGGAGACTTCTAGGGAGGAACACAGAGCAGAAGCTGTAACTCATGCAGAAGGAGTGCGCGTCCGCCCTGGGGCCAGCAGGGGGCGCCTCTCCTTCCTGTCAGTTACAGGGCATATAGGGACTGGTGGTGTGGTCTGCTGTTCTTTGAAAATAAAAAAAGCTTCTTTGGGGCCTTTATTTTCAGTGAATACTGTCAGTGTAGCTGTAACGACTATGGCCACTGGACTGACAAGAAAATCGGGTCCCTAACCCTTTTTTTTTTTATGGCAAAAATGCGCCTTTTCTGTTTTTACACTCCCCGCAGCTGGATCTGTTTACCGCAGGGAGACGTTTCAGAGGTTATGCGGTTTAATTTATTAGACCTGGGGTTTAACATCATTCAGTCCGTTACTTGATACAAAGAACATTCCACTGACTTCATAAATTACCCTGGTAGGAACTAGTTCAAAAAGAGCCATCTGCTCAGAGAGTCCATGGACACGTTCCCCTGGTCTGGTCCCTCCGATGCACTCAGCAGAACCTGGGCCAGCTGGAGGCCTGGGCGAGCTGGTCCCACAGACTCAAGGGAGGAGAGAGGTGGGCTAGCACCTCAGCCCCGTCCCATCCCTCGCACCTGCATAATGTGCTGGGATAAACCACTTTGATTCTAATGTCAGAGGTGATTTTTATCCTCAAGCAAGAGCTTCTTTATTAGTTCCCTCTTTGTTCCAGGAAACAAACTGGTAACATATTTGGGAGAGGACATCAGATAAAGGTAAGAAAGGAGTATAGTTAGATGTGCTTCTACATAAGGCAGAAGGGAGGGTTTGCACAGCAGATCAGCAAGGGAGCAGACAGCCAAGGCGGGTACAGTCTTGACACAGTAGGACAGCTCCCGTCTGCTGCCTTCATGACACTGGGACATCAATCAGCAGCAGCAACTACAAGTCCTGGAAGCCCTGGCCTTCCTCCTCTCACTCCCCCTCTCGGACTCACTCCCATTGTCTCCCTTTCTCTCTCTTTTCAGAGACAAGGCCCTCTTGCGTTTCTAAGACGCGGAGGTGCCCAGCTGGTTGGCTTACCTCGGTCGCAGCTGTCCCCGGTGTATCCGCTGTTGCATTCGCAGTAGGGCTGCCCTAGGCCTGACAGCCTGCATTTCCCGTGCTTACACATGAGGACCTGGCAGGGGTTAAACAGGTCCTCCTCTTCATCACACAGGACGCCCCCATGGCCCTCCAGGCACTTACAGCTGTAGGAGAAGGCGTTGATGGGCAGGCAGGTGCCATGCACGCATCTGCAGGGAAGAGGAAGGCAGGAGTGACGATGCATGAGCAGAGAGGAGGATGATGGAGGAAATATGAAGGAGACAGTTTAAGGGGCTGACCCCCTCCCTCCCTCCCTCTCATCCTCCTTCCCTCCCTTTTCTAGGGTTTGCCATATGCATGTTTCCTAACAAGTAGCCTGAACTTACTTATTTCCAAGGCAAGGGTCATTGGTCCTCTGGTCACAGAGGGGCCCGGTCCATCCTTCCTCACAGTCGCAGATGAAGCCAGACTGGCTGCTGGCCTGGCACGTGCCATGGGCGCACACCTTCTTGTGGCATGGCTCACAGCCCGGCAGGATGCCCGTTTGCATGGGCACCTTGCGGAAGTCCTGCAGCTCGCTGTTGATGTAGAGGTTGCGGATGCAGCCGTGGAAACTGGTGCCATTCTGCCCGGGGGCCTGGCGCAGGGCGGCGGCCACATGGTTGTTTTTCCCGGGCATGCCTGGGGAGGGACAGCGGGTCAGAGGTCAGGCTCTTCAGGGACTCCTTAGCCACTTACTACCCAGATGCTCTTAGCTCTCCCACAGGGTGGCAGTGTGTGGGACACGTCTATAGGAGAAACCGATGGCAGGAACATCCAGTCCTGTGGTCTCAATCTGGATACACTTTGGAATGCCATGGTCTCTTTGAAGAAGTACTGTTGCTTGGGACCTCAGCCCAGACCTCTTTGATCCGATTTTCTGGGCAGGGTGGTGTGGGAGAAGAGATGTGTTGTTGTTGCTTTTTTAAAAAATTAAATATATTTTTATTGATTTCAGAGAGGAAGGGAGAGGGAGAGGGATAGAAAAATCAACATGAGAGAGAATCACTGGTCAGCTGCCTCCTGCATGCTCCACACAGTGGGATTGAGCCTGCAACCCACAGATGTACCCTGACTGGGAATCAAACCATGACCTCCTGGTTCATAGGTTTATAACTCAACCACTGAGCCATACCAGCTGGGAGAGATGTGTGTTCTCTGCTTCTCTTTTTAAAGAAAATACTCTGGGAAATTTTAATGTACAACTAGAGAAAGGACCTAGTTCACTGATGGTCAATCTTCAATTTTTAATATTTGTTTCAAACCAAACCTTACATGAAGGCATATATATATAAAACATAAAAACCAAGCTACTCTTCCCAAAAGGCAGGATTGGGAAGGGGGTGGGGGTAGTGCTCTTCTCCCCTCTGCACACTCACCCCCTTTACCTGGACATATCCCCTGGAAGCCTAGAGTTCCACAAAGCAAGGTTAGTAATCTCTGACTAATCCTGCCTCTTAAAGACAAAAGGCCCAAGGCCCAAGGGTCTACTCAGTGTCATCCAGCAGAACTGAGTTAGAGTCAGGCCGATGAGATGAACCTCTGCAATCTCTCATCACAGTTCAGTCCATCCCGATGCAGAGGGTGAGAGCTTGGGGTTCACAGTGACTGTGACCCTGGTCCTGCCAAATTCTAAGCTAGCAACTAATCCGGAGCACAGCCATGGATGCCAGTGCCTCAGACACTCACCATGCTTCCTGTCAGGACAGCACCTCATTCACATCATTGTTTTTCTTGCTAATTGAGAGGGAAACCATCCTATTTCAAGACATCGGAAATGCAAAAAAAATTCCTCCAGACACAGAATAGCAATCTCTGCATATATTCATTCCACTAGTGACAGTAATGGAGTAACCCACATTTGGCAACACTGAGGAATCTTTCCACGGCCTAAGCCAGACCCTGAAATAGCTCTTGGATGAGATCCTACGGGAGGCAACTGTCCAGGTCACGGTGGGAGAAGGGGAGGAAGGTGGAGGCTTGCAGAGCAGCTGACTTCCCGTTGGCTGTTCATGTCCTCCTTTTGCCTGAACTCTGAGTTTCTGGCTGGAGGGTTCAAGAGGGGAAAGCCCTGCCTCTCACTTTCTAGGGGGTTCAATGGTTACAAAGACCAAGAACCTGAGTACTCCCTGGGCCCTGCCTCATGGCATCATTATCTTTCCCATTCAGAGGAGCCAGAGTCAGAGAGCTAAGTGCACAGCATCACAAGACTAGAGGTTGAAATCTTTATTGTTGGTTCTGGGTGCACTTGGGCTGGTCTAGGGCTTGGTTTTCTCATCTATAACATGAATGGATAGACTAAAACAGTTGTTTCCAAGCTGGTCATACATAAGAACCACCAGAAGCGCATGCCCAGACGGCGGCTCCCTGACCCCCTTCTCTCCCTCCCCTCCCTGAGATTCTGACTCAGCAGGAAGGTATGTCATGCAGGGATTTAAATGTTAACCTGCAACTCAGGTGATTCTGATGCAGGTGGTTTCCCATCACACTTTGATGGGTACGGAACTATGCACTTGACTTTGAAGTTCCATGAGTTCAGGCTTTTAGTCTATGTCCATCTGGCGTTGGAGACTGGGCTGCACTGTAGAGCCGGGTCAGAAGGATGAAGACTGCCATTTCCAGGAGAGGACCATGACAGGAAATTCCTTGCTTGCTCTAGAGTAAGTTCTCCTAATTTACTCTTATCTGTCCATCACATTATGTGTGGATTTTAATGTCCATATGTGCATGTGTCAAGGTTAAATACTAACTGTTTATGTTCCTCAGCAGAGACAATTAGGAAATGTGCTTTTTTTTATTCCCAAAACTAACAAGCATAAAAAGTCCAGCTTTGATCATAGTAAATTGTAAATGCTGATCCATCACACATATATTTACTTTCAATAGGACATCATACAATGAATAAATATTCTGATTAAACCTTTCGCATACCTGCCACAGTTCTGACTGGGGAACTAGGTCTTAATTGATAAGCAGAAATAGATCCCTGTGTTGTGTTAGCCTTTCTTCCATGCCGTGGGCTATAGCTGGGAGGTCAATCAGTCTCTCAGTCAACCGATACTTTAGTAGACAGTTTTAGCCTTAATAAACCCTACATGTTCTAAAATGACAACAAAGGGATCAAGTGTCAAAGCTGATGTTCTCTGTGGCACTAGGAGATTGTGACTCATGGAGGAGTCTTTATGTGCAGGCCTTAACTATTGCTTTTTAATCCCATCAGGCAGTGCTACATGTTCTGATTGGATTATTACACAGAAAAGTATAAAGATTAGACTGTTTTGTATTGAGCAAGGTCTATGTCATGGGTAACTGATGACCCGAGGGAAGGGAAAGCTGCCTCCCTCTTTTGACAGACAGTGTTCCTGCGAAGTGCCCAAGGCATGGTGTCATCACTGAGGTGTGTCTCTATTTTCAAACTGGGAGAGAGAGGACAGCTTGTTTACCTGGCTCTCCTTGGCTAACCTGGGTCCTCCTGCCTTTGCCATGGAGCATCCAGGGCTGCGGTTCTACCATCCTTCGCCTTGTATCTCTTTAATCTGAATCACCCTTGCACTGGAGTTGGAAGGAAATGTGTCCACTCTGTTCTCTGGCAGTGAGGCAGGGATGGAAGTGGTTCCCCTCAGGCCTGGGTGGATAGCTGGGCCCTCTACTCTCAGAGGGATTACCAGTTTTAGTTAGGAATTAAAATTTTTTTCCCCTTTATTGAAAAAATGTTCTGACCCAAGCACTCTGATTCTGTAATTCTCCCTGGAACCCCATCATATTCTAAAAGGGTTTAAAAAACATTGAATGAAATGGGTTGTAATGGAAGGATAATGATATCAAGTGAAGAACAAATCCATAAATAAACAAAAAACCGCACACGTAGACTGCTTCCCTTTCTGCTCTATGCTAATAACTGACTGGTAATGCAGTTGGCTTGGAGGTCAGACAGACGGGGACTTGAATGAGGTGTCTATCACTTCAGAGCTTTGTGAACTTGGACAAGATTTATGGAGTCCCTGGGACTGTCTCTTCGGGACTGTAAAACAAGGAAAAATCATACCTTCTTCCTAAAGTCTCTGAAGAATAAGACTATCAAAGAAGCATTGTGTTGGGCACATAGCGTGTGCTTAGTAAATATGATTTCTCTCCCACCTCAGTTATCTCTGTGACTTGCCTTGTCCATCTCAAAGCAACAGCTATTAACTGTAGTCCAGGCCAAAGGGAAGGCTCTGTCTTTTATATATACATACATATATGTGTATATATATTTATATTTATATTTATTTATTTATTTTCAGTTTTTTACAGAGAGGAAGAGAGAGGGAAAGAGAGTTAGAAACATCAATGAGAGAGAAACATCAATCAGCTGCTTCCCACACACTCCCCACTGGGGATGTGCCCACAACCAAGGTACATGTCCTTGACCGGAATCGAACCCGGGATCCTTGAGCCCGTAGACCAACGCTCTATCCACTGAGCCAAACCAGTTAGGGCAAGGTTCTGTCTTTTAATGAACCTCATAGTTGTGATTCCCATGAAGCAACTACATTAGTCAACTTGCTGCACAGACTTAACAGGTGAGACATTTGATTACTTGAAAATGTGCCTGCTTTCCCCACGCCTATGGACACAGAAGAGATTCTTTTTCAACTCCAGATCCCTGACAAATGTAATAACTTAGTTTTCAGAACATGGGAGATGCTCAATTATTTACAGAATGGAACCAAAGACTTTTAACTTTCTAACTAAGTGCTAAGATTTTCTAGTGCAGAAATTATTAAAAATAAAAGTTTTCTGGATGTTCAGGACAATTCCAAACAAGGCTGTCCAGGAAGGGTTTGAGGGGTTGAGGACATTGTACAGCAGCCAATGGTTACTTCTATTTTGAAGGGAATGAGGTGAACTTCATGAAATTACCTGTCATGGTGGAGAAATCAATTATATTGACCTGTTGAAAAGCTTAGCTTATTTATTTGTAAAGTAATTTTATCAGTCAAGCCAACTCATTCCATCCAATGTGATTTCATTCAGTTCAATATTACATGCTCCTTTGCCTGAAATTTGAAATTCTGTGTCTTCAGTTTATATTGGCTCCTCCAGATAGAGGCAAGAGTGGAAGCTCTCTCTTTTGTGGATCTTCTTCTCTGATCTCCTTCTGAATTTTGCTGATACTTCCTTTCTCACTTATTTACTCATCTGACTTCTTGCTTAAAATGAAGTCCAGTGTTTTTATCACTCCAAGCCCAAATCATATGCCAGCCCAACCCTCTCTCTTGTTCACATTAAGGTCACAGCTAAACAAAAATACTTTCTATTACCCCACGGCAATTTGTACATCTAACTCATTCATTTATTCATTTGTTCATTCACTCATTCATTCATTCACTCATTGAGAGGGAAACCATCCTATTAGTATGTATCCTGTCCTCTACATGAGTTAGCCACTGGTGGCACATTCTATAGTAATATGTTTACCTCCTCAAGGGACCTGGGGTGAGGTCATGCACTCCACAGTGTACATCAAAGCTGTTATGTCATTTTTTTCATTGTCATTTGTCCTCTCACCACTTCCTTTTCCCATAGACCAGATTAAATAATAAGATGAATTTCTATAATGTGTAAATCACCTAGCATGTGATAGACACAAAGAAATACCAATGTTCTTCTCCAACCCAATGACCCATTTAGTTAAAACCAGAGCTAGGATTACAAATGGTCCCTTTACAGCTTATTTGGGCTCTTCCTTTCTATCCTTCCTGTCTTTCAGGGATGGATCAGTATTGTCAATGACCATGGAACTAGGCGCCAACAACTTCAGACTCAGGCTTTGATGACAATCACACGTCAAAACCCACTGGATTTGGAAAAGTGGTTACCTCCTACATAGAGTGGGGAGTCAAAACTCAGAGTGGACTGCTTTGACAAGTTGGTGATGATTTTGGGGCTCCCTCCATCCACGGAGAGGGAAAGACTCTGGTCCAGGGCAAGTAGCTCCACAATGTGAAAGTTTCCATCATTGATTGTCTCCACGCTACAAACAAATAAACAAAAACAAAACTTAGATGGTACTGCCATGTTC
Source organism: Murina feae (assembly GCA_004026665.1). Lineage (NCBI taxonomy): Eukaryota > Metazoa > Chordata > Mammalia > Chiroptera > Vespertilionidae > Murina > Murina feae. The sequence goes on from PVJC01004351.1 coordinate 55,037, forward strand.
TTCATATTAAAGAAAAGAAGTTACAATACAAATCCAATAAGCACTTCTTGGGAGAACATACTCCTATCTAACATGAATAAAGATAAAAACCATTGATTGATTTAAAAATAAAATATATGTTCAACGTGATAAAATTTCTATCTAATCTAATAAAAGAGTAATATGTAAACTAACCATCACTCTGAGACACCTAAGCCACACCCACCAGCCAATCAGAGCTGCTATATGCAAATTAACCCAGCCAAGATGGCAGCCGGCAGCCACAGAGCTAGAGCAAACAGGAGGCTTCCGTTGCACCAGTGATGGAGTTGAAACTGCCTGCCTAGGCTGGCTGGGCCTCTGCTCAAGGCAACAATGTTCAATCATAGAAGCAACAGAGCTGAAGCAAACAGGAGGCTTCGTTGCCTGACTAGGCCTCTGCTCAAGGCAACAAAGTTTCAATTAAGAAAATAAATAAACCCCAGAAACCTGATTCCAGCCAGCTTCACTGGGACATTGGGTCAATGGGAGCTATGGGCAGCCTGAAAAAGGCCCTCAGCACCTCACCCAGGCTGGCCACACCCCATGGAGTGAGGGTCCCCTTTTGGGGGCTTGGCCAGCCTGCAAATAGCCATCAGCCCCTCACCCAGGCTGGCGAGGCATGCCAGCAGGTAGACGTCCCCCAAGGGGTCCCAGATTGCAAGAGAGCACAGGCCAGGCTGAGGGACCCCCCAAGTGCACAAATTTTTGTGCACTGAGCCCCTAGTTCCTAAGAAAGATAGAAGCTTGTTCTTCCATTGGGAGACGTGGAAATGGGTACATTTTATCATTATCCAGTCATTTTCTCCTAATATATAGAAATTAAAAAGACACTTGATGTATTTGCTTTAAAATGCCACAAAAGTTCTGTTTACAAGACAAGGAACCTACACCTGTGTCAAATACCTCCTACATACACTGTTAGGAGATAATTGCCTCTGCTCTCTTCAATCTGCACATAAGACATTAGACTCAAACATACACATGAATGTAGGAAGAGCCAAGGTGGTAGGATCACTGTACTTAAAAAAAAATGTTTATATTGATCTTTAGAGAGAGGGGAAGTGAGAGGGATAGAGAGTAGAAACATCAATGATGAGAATTATTGATCAGCTGCCTCCTGCACGCCCCCTATTGGGGATCAAGCTCACAACCTGGACATGTGCCCTGACCAGGAATTGAACCAATGACCTCTTGGTTCATAGATCAATGCTCAACCACTGAGCCACACTGACTGGGCTGCACTTTTTAAAATGTGTTACTTGATGATATACTCTTTCTTTGCATTTTTCTGAAGGCCACCATCAAATAATACTCCTTAGAAGAAATCGACATTCAGTAGAGAGGAGGGGATGCAGATTAAACAGAAAGTGTAACATAGTGGTATTTAGGAGTCTAGTGCTGACAGTGGTTCTTTCGTTTCTCTTCTATAACTTTGTAGGGCTGGGTCCAGCAATTATTCAAAAAAGTTTGAAAAGTCACAAAATGATTAAAAACTGAGGTCAATGAAACATGAGGATTGGGAATAGGATGAAATTGGGTGCGATCAGTACGTAGGTGCTGTGTGGCTATGAAGTGAGGCTGTACATCTCGCAGGAGTGCTGCTGTCAGCAAAGATGAGAACAGGACCCATGAAGAAAACAGGATCAAGACACAGTGCATGTTGGGAAGATCCTTACCTTTCTGTATAGATGCAAAAGAGGGTATAATGCAAATTGGACCCAAAAGTAAATAGTGAATATTACAGAATTAATATAATAGTGTTATACTGCAAAGACTTTTTTAAAAAGGCTCAAAAAATGGAAACATCAGAGCATATGTTAGAGAGATTGTGAATATCGAATATTCTCTACACAAGGTATTTTCTTAAATTCCCAGGAGCTGATATTTAGATTTGCTCACAGGTCAAGCCTGGGAAATAACAGAATGTATTGACATTTCTGCTCAATGCTTCTCAACACAGAGGCCTAATCTTTTCATTTTTTTTCCTGCATAAAATAGACTTTGTGATTTGACAATAATATAAAGCATTTTGCAGAACTGTGAAAACACTCCAAGTTCTCTTTTTTAAGTGGTTAAAGGAGCCCCTATGTGCAGGGATCTTTGATAACCTGTCTCAAATGTCATCTTTTAACAATGTTAGATATAACAATCAATATTTTTGCCTTCTACACATTTATTATCCCACTAAAATCAACATTAAAAAACGCTATATAAGGACATTGTTTTCTAAATAAATTTGCATTGGAACTGTTAGTGGTCTTAAATATGACTTTTTTCTAAGAGGATATGCTGAGTAGAAATATCAGCTAGTGATTAAGAATACAGATTTTGATGTCAGGTAAACCTGGATTTAAATCCAAATCTTAAATTTATTAAATTTTTGACTTTAGATAAGTTACTTAATTGCCAATAAATTTCAGTTTTCTCTTCAGTAAATGTTAATAAATATTTATTCCTCTTATAATTAACTAGGGACCCGGTGCACAAAAATTTATACACTTAGGAGGTCCCTCAGCCTGGCCTGTGCCCTCTCGCAGTCTGTGACCCCTCAGCGATGTCCACCTGCTGGTGTGCCTGGCCAGCCTGGGTGATGGGCTGAGGGCCGTTTTCAGGCTGCCCACAGTCCCTTCAGGGTTCAAGTCCCTACTTGGGTGTCTGGGAAGCCTGGGTGAGGGGCTGAGGGCTGTTCTCAGGCTGTCCACAGTCCCTTCAGGGTTTGGGTCCCTGCTGGGGTAACTGGGCAGTCTGGGTGATGGGCTGAGGGCCATTTTCAGGCTTTCAGGCTGCCCACAGCTCCCTTTGACCCAACATCCCAGCAAGCCTTGCTGGAATCAGGTTTTTTGGGGTTTATTTATCTTTTATAATTGAAACACTGTTGCTTTAAGCCGAGGCCTAGGCAGGTAATGAAGACTCCTGTTTGCTTCAGCTCCATGGCTTCTATAATTGAAACAATGTTGCCTTAATAGAGGCCCAACCGGCTTAGGCAGACAGTTTCCTCAATCACTGGTGCAACGGAAGCCTCCTGTTTGCTTCAGCTCTGTGGCTTCTATAATTGCAACTATGTTGCCTTCAGTAGAGAGAGGCCCAGCTGGCCTAGGCAGACAGTTTACTCCTGGTGCAATGGAAGCCTCCTGTTTGATCTAGTTCCGTGGTGGTTGGCCTCCATCTTGGTTGGGCTAATTTGCATATAGATGCTCTGATTGGCTGGTGGGCGTGGCTTAGGCATCCCAGAGAAATGGTCAATTTCAATATTACTCTTTTATTAGAGTAGATGGGAGGTTTATAGAGAATGATTTTTTTTTAATGCAGAGAAAATCATCCAGCATATGGGAAGAACAAAGTTAAATGTTAGATATTAGTATCATCTATACTAATAAAAGGGTAATATGCTAATTAAACTGGGTCAACCAGCCATCTTCTGGATGTCCGACATCTTTCTGGACAAAGCCATGGTGGTGGGGGACGAGGCAGAGGCAGTTAGGGGTGAGATCAGGCTGGCAGGGAGAGCAGTTAGGGGTAAGATCAGGCTGACAGGGGGTTAAGGGTGATCAGGCTGGCAAGGGAGGGCAGTTGAGGGCGACTGGGCCAGCAGGGGATGGCAGTCGGGGGTGACCAGGCCAGCAGGGGAGCAGTTATGTGTCAATCAGACTGGCAGGGGAGCAGTTAGGAGGCAATCAGGCTGGCAGGTAAAAGTGGTTAGGGGCAATCAGGCAGGCAGGCAGGTGAGTGGTTAGGAGCCAGTGGTCCCAGATTATGAGAGGGATGTCCAACTGCCTGTGGGATCTGACCTAAAGCGACAATTGGACATCCCTTGAGAGGTCCCAGATTGGAAAGGGTGCAGGCTGGTTGAGGGATACTCCTCCCCTCCCACCCCTGCATGAATTTCGTGCACTGGGCCTCTAGTATCATTATGTAAATAATGCCATGCTATGTCAGAGTTTTCTTCAGAAAGAAAATAGTCCAGTTTCATTTTTAATAATAATTGTAAAATTAAAAGACTGGCAAAATCACAGTAGTTTGTTTGGGGGCATGTCTTATTCAAGTTACTAAACGTTTTAAGTAAAACATTAAAATAAAGATATACATAGACAAAGTAGTGGTCAATTGCTCTTTCCTTTGTGATCATATGCAACTCTCAAAATGGTTTTCTTTTTTTTAAAATATATTTTATTGATTTTTCACAGAGAGGAAGGGAGAGGGATAGAGAGTTAGAAACATCAATGAGAGAGAAACATTGATCAGCTGCCTCCTGCACACTCCCCACTGGGGGTATGCCCGCAACCAAGGTACATGCCCTTGACTGGAATTGAACCCGGGATCCTTGAGTCCGCAGGCCAATGCTCTATCCACTGAGCCAAACCAGTTGGGGCATCAAAATGGTTTTCTATCAATGTTCTATGAACAATGACCTTAGTTAAGTCATAAGTATTAATAACGCTCCTCTCCCTTTTCTTTACAATTGTAAAAATAAGCCATCCGTACTGGGAAATGGGTTCTGGGTCACATGGGTTTTAGACAATCAATTCAGGCTTGTGATCATCAATGGTGGTTGATACAGAACAACTGAGTATGCAACTTTAAAGCAGGAGCCATGTATTACTTATTTCTGTACTCTTTAATGTATCCAGTAGAGTGTCTGGTATATAGTAGATACTCAGTAAATATATGTTAGGTAAATAAAATATGAGGGAGTTGTATTAAGCATAACATATATAATTTTTTAATAATACTAATGGGATTATAGTTACACATAGTCTAGAGACTTCAAGCAATCTTCAGAAAGGACATCTAAACAATGCACTTTATTTAAACTATCTGAGTTTTCAGGGGCCATATCTTGAGGGACAATGCTGGGAGATAAACCTTGTTCAGCTTGTCCTAGGTCTAATTAGATTGGTGACACTGGGCTTGTGACATAGGTAGTTTTCCTCTGCTTTATCTTCCTCATCAGGGAAATGTGGTTAATAAGACCAAAGAAATATATAGCACATACTATGAGCCAGGTTCTAGCCTAAGAACTTTACATGTATTAACTCATTTGATACTCATAACAACTCTAAGGCTTGGGCATGTTGGGTATTCAAGGTGGCACAGCCAGTGGCCAAACAAATTTGAAGTCAGGTTGCTGGGTTCTCGAGTGTGTGCTTCTAATGATTATGTATCACTTTTACAAATAAAAGAAAACACCCCTAAGAGTACCTAGTACTACACCATCAACGTGTATAGATGATTTCTTTCCCAAATTGCCCAGGAATAAAGTTCTATGGAAAACGACTGCATATGATGGTTGCACAACTTGTACATTTACTAAAAATCAAGAATTGTAAAAAATATGCCATAATCTTATCATGAGAGTCTGAAGGCTACGAGAAAGAACCTGAAGTGTATAGACATGAAACCTGACTTCGGATTCAATTTTCCTAATTATAAAGTTCAGACGGACAATGTTTCTCTTCTGAAAGCTTTGTGTCAAAGCTGATCATTTCAGAACTTGGCAAGAGTTATCACTGGGCTGAATTCCAGTTCTTTTTCCCTAAAATGAAGGCCACACTCTGGCCTTTTAACAGATATGTGTTGTAAATTTAATGTTTTTATTTTAATATATGTTTATTGTTGATAGTATTATAGGTATCTCCCCCTCTTCCTCTCTCCTCCCAGGCCCTAATCGCCTCTGGTCTTCAATACCCTATTGCCTTTGTCTTTGGGCTATGCCTATTAGTATATAAGTTCTTTGGTTTATCTCTTCTTGTCCCCCCAACCCCACATTGAGGTATGTCAGTCTGTTCTATGCTCCCATTCTTTGGGTCTCATTTTGTTAGTCAATTCATTTTTTTTAGATTCTTAGTTTTCTAAGATGGCATTGTGGGGATGGGGCTTGGGGATAATATGTGAGAGCTAAGAATGTTCTAAACGGGTGTTTCACGCTGTCCTGTAAAGCATATCATAAACTGGGGAAGGACCAGGAATGCCCTTTTAAAATAAAGCAGTGTCCGACACAGCAGTTGTTACACAATAAAACAGCCATCATCGATTTTACCGTCTATCACATCATCGCCTACCTACCCACTTGCAATGCACAGGTCCCTCTGCATTCTGACAAGTATTGATAAACTCTCTCACTGCGCCCTCGGGAACTATATATCTGATGACTCACAGAAGTCACAAGTGAACCACTTAACATTGAGTCTTTCCACTGGGAACATAAATTGCATTTATTACCATTATTATGTAAGTCCATTTTGCTGTATTCATCTGTTACCTGACGTTTTCTATTTTTGAATTTCTAAATGGATGTATGAAAACAAAGCAGTTACTCAACTGTGTCTTGTGGTCTGCTACAGATAAAAGAGTTTAAGAACTTGGGGCTTAGGAGAGGCTCCAACCTGCCTCAGATTCTCCTAATTTATGCAGGACACATTAACAGCGACTTTCATATTTCTATCTCCACCATAAATCATGAGTTATATCAGTAACTGAATAAAGATAAATCGTTCATTTGGCTTATGCAAGGTCCAGCTTTTTGCCTTAAACATTTAAAGTATCTGTTGGCACATTCTGTGCAATTAAATAGGAATAAAAAAACAGACAAATTCAACTGGTCACCTCATTTTGATATCTCTTGGCTAAAGTTACTTCAACTGTATGGTGGGAGGGTAATAAAAATTTCCCTGCCTATCTCTTTAAATCAAAAGGAATGCCAGGGCAAAATGGGATCAAAGGCATTTATGTATATGCATAAAGAGTTTTCACAGGGACATTTTATAAAATAATGAGTTTATCAAGTAAAGTTGTATTTTACCCAGTACTTCAGAAGCAAATTATCTAATTAAAATGCACTAAAATAGAAAGTGAATTCTGCCTTCAGTCAGAGCCCCATGTAAGACAAAAACATTTGCATTTGGATATTTATTCTTTAGCATCTGGATACTGAGCATGAAGAGCATCTATAAGCCACAATCATTACCAATCATTGTGGACCTACTGTGTGCTATCACTATACTAGGAGCTTTGCACTCATTACTTACAATTCTCCCAATCACACATGAAAAACAGATCTAATTCCAATTGCTCAGATGAGAAAGTATAAGCACACAGAGGTGCAATAGTCTGCTCAAAATAAAGTTGGTAAAAAGTGGTGTTATATTGAGAAGGGTCAAGTTTTATCTTGGAAATGAGAAGACCATGTTGATTCTGTTTCTCCAATGAGAACCAATTTATTATTATTATTATTATTATTATTATTATTATTATTATTAAAGCCAAGCCAGTAAGTTGCCTGACTCAGAGGCTTTGTACTGAACCAAGCCTAAGAGTCGGAGGGGAAATCTCTCTGAAGGCGCACGCATACCTTAACTATTGAAGTTGATTAATGTATGGTACAATCCCATGCTTTTGTAACATATTTATTTGATTTCCTAATTTTTACATAGTTGACCACGTTTCCAAAGAAGTTGTCTGGTTTGGAAAATGACATTAATTTGAATCTAAAAAACAAGGCATGCCATTTTAACTAAAATGTTTAAAGTTCTATTTAGGTGACAATAGTCACTGTGAAAGGCAATAAATTATCAGCCTGTTTGAGAGAAAAATGAATGACACCATTCTGTCCAAGGGATTACTGCTGATGGTAGTTTTAAGTTTAGGCTGTCATTCATTCATACATTCATTCACTAATTTGTTCATTCACTCATTCATTCATGGCACTATTGCCAAGTCCCTTTTGATTCTATTCTCTAAGCAGTTTAAAAATTAGGCTATGTGTGATATTCCACATTTATTCACTCATCAGGCAGTTCATGTCATTTCTACTGATTGGATTCCTTAGACAGTAGGGATCTAATGCTGGGGAACGTTCAATGACCAGCTCTCTGAAACAAGAAAAAGAGCCGGGGTTTTTAGGGATTTCTGTGGTGGAAATACTCTCCACATGGCTGACTTCAAGGCCAACATCAAACATGATGTCATGGAACTTGGACATGAGAAGAGATGCACATTCAGAGCTTTTATAAAAGTGGTTCTGAAATCATGGTCCCAGGACCAGAGCATCACTTGGGAACTTAGAGAAACAAACATTGGGGGAGAGGGAGTGAGGCATATCTGAGCTGTGAGTCAGGAACTAGAGGTAGAGCCCAGCAATATGCATTTTAACATACCTTTCAGGTGAGTCCGATGCACACAGTTGAAAACAATTGCTCAACACCACTGCCTGCATGTCGGGCCTTATTAGCAGTAAGCATGTCTACAAGAAACCATGACCTTTTGAAACAGATGTAAAAAATAAAATGAGCTCTGGCTGCTGTTTCTCAGTGGTTAGAGTATCGACCCATGAACCAAAGGATTGTGGGTTTAATACAAGTCAAGGACATGTACCTGGGTTGCAGGTTTCCCGCCCTGGCTGGGACGAGTGTGGGAGGCAACCAATTTATGTGGCTCTCTCATATCGACTTTCTCTCTCTCTCTCCTCTCCCTCTCCCTTCTTCTCTCCCTAAAATCAATGGGGGGGGAAAATCTTCCAACGAGGATTAACAACAAAAAGAAAAGGAAATAAAATGATGAAACATGCATGCCTCTTCAGTCCTACTGGGAAAGAAATAATCACTATATCTTGTGGTTTCTGAATCACACTTAAAGCAATGTTAACTGCTCCCTCTAGACATAATTCTGCGAGATAATGGTTCTCATACAGATTCATTTGAGACAGTAATTGACATGTAAAATGAAACTTTTTAAAGCAAAAATTACCCTACAGAAACAATAACTTAACATGTGATTATGTTCCCCTAATTTTGTCACACTTCATTTTACTAAAATAAAATCCATTTCCATCAATGTTGGAAAGAAACCACACAACTACAAAGGTGCATCTGTTGCACAAAATTATTCCTTTGTGCGCTGTTCCAACAGCACATTAAATAATGCATAATTTGAAGAAAAGTTTACCATAGTCATTTTTTACAACATAAAATTACACAATTAAACTGAACAGGGAGAAACAAGATGGCAGCATAGGGTAGACACCGAAATGCAGCCGTGAACAACTATTTCAGAAAAACCTCGAAAAGAACACACGGACACCACTCGCACCCACAGGAAGGCTAGCTGAGTGAAAATCCTACAACTAGAGAAGAGTCTGAGACTCAGAGGAGCAGCGGAAGCAAAGTACAGAGGTACGGAGGCGCGCGCACAGGGCTCGGGGAAGGGCTGGCGCCGGAAACGCGGTTCTTTTCCAAAACGGAGAGAGCCACAAGCGGCTCTGAACTCCAGTTCCAAGCGAGTTTCTAAGGACCCAGACACCCAGAGAAGGGGGACTGACTGGCACCAGGAGGAAATCCAAAACGGGTTTCTCTCAGCGTTGCTTGCAGCAATTACCGTGGGACACAGAGACCTGGTGTCTCTCAGCGCAGGG
>PVJC01004352.1:0-64437 GCA_004026665.1 Murina feae
ACACACACACACACACAAAAGGCGCCTGGCAGACTGGGGCCATCATAGGACATCCACTGAGGGGTCCCAGACTGTGAGAGGGCACAGGTCGGACTCCCTCCACCCCGAGTGCACAAATTTTTGTGCACCGGGCCCCTAGTATATATATATATGCCTAAGCAATGCTCAATGCAGGCGCTGCCCCCTGGTGGTCAGTGCACTCCCACTGAAAAGAAAAGTGGGGGGAGGAGAGGGTTAACCTAGTTCAGTATCTGGTTAAAACTATAGTCTTACTTCCCCACTATGACTGACTTGGGCAGAGCTGCAGAGCTGCAGAGCCTAACTCCAGGGCCCCACCACAGCTGACTTGGGTAGAGCTGTAGGGACTAGGGGCCCTCCACAGAAGGAGATATATAGGTCAGAGCCTCCCCACGAGTTCACTTCAGGCTTTGGATCCAGAATTCCCCTGGACTAGCATATCTATGAAATAAAGGTTAAACTTTCCTCCCTCAGAATGCTGGCTGATCATTCTCCCATGCATTCTGCCACAACATCTTCACTGGAACTAGTAACCTGGCAGGAAAAAGCCGCAGGGAAAGGCCTTGTGTGATTTTACAGTGTTCCTAGGTGCATGGATGTTGTCTTGCAGTAGGTGGGGTGCCTAGTGCAAACTTCCCAGTCCATGATCGACTGACTCATCCTGTCATGGGAGTCTTCTGGTGGCGAGTGCCCTAAAGGCTTTGAGTTTTAAATGCTTGACCTGTGCCCACACTGTATGGCACCTACAGAGAGAGAGGGGGGAAAAAAAACAGAAATAAGAGAAATGTTGGAAAACCTGCACCAGATGCTAATATAGAAGGGGGTCTGAAGAGGGCTGACCAAGTGGATGGGAAATATTGGATATGGGTCTCTCATGAATGGTGAAGGCTAAATTTAGGGAACACCAGGGGCAAAGGAAGTGGTGGTCTCCCAACTAGCCTATGAAACAACAGATTCCCTGCAACCCTACATAGTCCTGGAGGGTAATCAAGAAAAAGTCTGGGTTGATGAGGTCAGGTTGATGAGGTCAGGCCGAGGAGGCCATGGCCACAGGGATTGGTCATCTACTCACACCTACCCAGGGTCCGAAGACATCGAGTGGACCCAACAGAGTCAGGACCCAAGGAACTCTGGAGTCCACCCTCCTCTTGCTTTGGTCAGGATGAATGAAAGATAGAAGAGAGGAATGGGTTCAGACTGGTCCAATATTCTCCCTGATAGAGAGGGATTAGACCCATTGCCCCTGACAAACCTGTCCCCTGAGTCTGAAGTCCAGCAGCTGCGCTAATCTCTTTGAACTGGCCCACAGGGTCCTGAAATTATACCTCCAATATAAAAGTGAAAGAACAAAGTGAAGGTGTCAGTTTCCAATATCCCAGACAAGCCCCCAAAATGATACCAAAATACCAGTCGAGTCTAGGTTTGTGGTCATATGAAATTGAAGAATGGGTTTCACAGACCAAGAGATAAGCAAAGTTTAGGAAGGGACCTGAAGGGGTTGCAGCAGGAGCTCACTAGTCTAGGGGTTTAAATTTCCCTGCTCTTGCATTCTTTTGGCTCTTAAAAAAAAAAAAAAAAGCACCAGCCAATCTCCTTTTGCTCTAATGTCCCTGCTTTTAGTTCCCTGCTCTTGGATTCAGGAGGAAGGGAAGCTCTCTATGGTTGTATGGTACATTCCACCTATCTTGCTCACATCCTGAGCATCTGATTTATTTCTTCCTTACCCTAAACTGCCTGATCCCATCTAACTCCTCATTATGTTTAGTTAGTAGAAATATAGTGTGTTAGGAGGAGAGACCATGTAGGAGGGTCAAAAAATTGCTATGATGATGATGTTTATTGTTCAAAAGGCCAACTTTTGGAGGTGCTGTCTCCACATCTCCCAGGGCACATTAAAAACACTTCTAATCTGAAACAAGTACTTGAAAATAGTGCTGCCAAGATCTAGAGGATTTGGGATACTTAGTTACTGCTTAATTTGGTTCTCCCTCCCCTTTCTTGCCCCTCTTCCTCCCCTCCCCCCAGGTGGGATTCCAGAGACAGCACGAAGGTTGGGAAGGGGATTGGATTAGCTTTGCTATTACTGAAGCATGAAATGGTTTATAAAAAGAAGTCTCAGATGCCCTAACCAATTTGGCTCAGTGGTCCCAAGTTCGATTCCGGTCAAGGGCTTGGTTGCAGGCACATCCCCAGTAGGGGGTGTGCAGGAGGCAGCTGATCGATGTTTCTAACTCTCTATCCCTCTCCCTTCCTCTCTGTAAAAAAATCAATAAAATATATTTTTTAAAAAGTCTCAGAGCACTAAGAACTTAGGTCTGGGTTTAGAGATAAAGAGCATTGGCTTCAAAGTTCTAGCCCACACTTGATGGTGCTTCCTTGCCAAAGAAAACATCCCTCAAAAGAAGCATTGCCTCCCTGTGAGTAGGAATCTCGCCCTGAAATTTTTGTGAAAAGGGGTCACAGACATTGAGTAGAGACCAGGTCTATTCATTCCCTTACAAGTGAGTGTTTACCTTTATGAAGTGTTATGATGTTTTGCCTACTTTTTTCTTTGGTTATGCAGTGGCGTTCCCCCCCCCCCCCCGCCCTTTATATGTCTTTCTTGACAAATCATGTAGCCTTTCTTGTTAGCTTTTCCCAAATGAGCCTTAACATTGATGTCTTGAATACCCTTTAAATTCATAATTTAAAAATCTCAGGAGTATAAGTTGCTATTATATGCTTGTTATTTGGTATTTTTATAGCAAAAGAAATAAGTTTAAAACAACAACAACACAAAACCACTGGGTTTCTGATAGCCCACTTGCTGGCTTGCAGGAAAAACACAACCTGGTTCAGTATTTCTAAATTGATTCTTTCTCACTTGTATCCTCCCCCTTTGCATTGAATCTTTCTTTTTCACTGCAATTGTCATTCCCTTATTAGATGTGCATTAAAAGAGTAAAAGAGGGTAGATTTTGTACTGTCTGGCGAGTCAGAATGAAATGTTCTTGAAGCATTCCTGGCAGCAATAACCTCTGAGTTGTAAAGAGGAAGAAAAGTAGAGAGACTATTTTCCAGGCTACAGACACTCAAAGGTAGAAGGGAAGGTTGCAATCAAGGGATCGCTAGAAATTTTTACTAAAATACAGATTGAATTTCAGTCACATTCAATTGCATGTTGATTTACGTTTGCTGATTCATATTGCTTTTAGTCCATTTTTGCCACACACTGAGAAAGCCAATTCTCTTAGTCACCTAATGCTTTTTATGAGGATAAATCTAATAAGTATAAAACACTGAAAGGCAGCTCACATGTGCTAACGGCAGCAGATGAGATATGCAGCAGTGGTTTGTTCAGAGTCCAACCAGGGAAGAAATAATTGGAAACTGTTCAGCCTCTGAGATATGACCCTTTCTCAGCCACTGCCACCAGATCAGTCTAGGTTCTCAGGACTCCATGCCTGTGAGTGGAAAGAAGAGAAGGGAGGAGGAGGGAGAAAAAGAAAAAGGAGACGAGAAAAAATGTCATAAGCCTGGGGTTTGCTCCTGACAGGTGAAGAGATTTTTATCTTAGTCCCTTCTGTTGACCCAGGCCGTGTTGGGGGAGGGAAGTACAGGTATGTTGATGTCAATTCCATCTGAAAATATTATCTGTAACTTTTGAGACCTCTAAAGAAAAACTGATTAGCTCTTTTTGAAGATCCAAGATAAACTTCTTTTTGGTTTGGAAAGATAGGGTTACGGTCCATGACAGGATGCAATGGAGTGGAACTAAAATTTGCTTTGCATGATAGTGAAGACTCAATATGCTTCTATTCAAGTCATTTAACCTGCCATCCCTCTCAGTGGGTTTGTGAGGCAGATAAATAATACTGTCATGCCTGAAACCGTGAATTCAAGCTGGTAAATCTCAGGGAATCATTGTGTGATGCATTTGACCATGAACTGGAATACATTATTCAGGTGGCTAGAATTCTGGGTGGTGATGACCCTGTCAGTATCTCCAATGAAAAAATTGAAAAATTAATTTAGGGTCATAGAGCAACGTTTATTAAAGAAGATTTATGCCTTAGTCTGTTTTATCTTATAAGCAATTTAAGTGATTTTCAAGAGTGTTGACTTTAGAACTTAATCCCCACTTAACATGGGATTTTAAGAAAAGCTTTCAGTTTTCCCTTGGCAGTTGGAGACAGTACTTTGGGGACTTGAGGAGTTGGCTCCACTTAGGGTAGAGCCAAGGGAGAAAGATGCTTAATAAAGGTTCCCACTGTGGAGGATGGATGTCTGATATATAGTTCTAAGTTATTTCCTGTTTTGTGGTGTAAATACTCACCATTGATTGTTAATCCTTAGTAAACATTAGTTGTACCACCAGCCTTGAGTTATTAGCACCTTGCAGAATGGAGAGAGGGGGCTGCCTTCATTAAATAAGGTAATGCACCTAAAATACTTAGAATAAGCAGTCACCCAAAGTAGAAGAATGACAAATATTAGCTCATATTGGTCTGTTTTAGGAATACATAAAGCTCCCCAGCATGGAGGAATTAAGAGTTAGTTGGAGGTAATAAGGAGATGCTGGGAGGAGTTTGGAGGGACCCTGAAGACATTTACGTTCTCATCTTCACTTCTTATTGTCAACTGTTCTCCCCCAAATCCTGAGGAACATTAGGCAGCAAGCTTGGCTCCCAACAGTTCCTTGAATACATTGGTCCACTTGGCTATTAAAAGGAAAGGGGACCATTAGAAGGCTAAAACCTTGTGACAATGTGGGACCTAGGCAAGTTGGCTTCAAAACTTGTTCAAGTGGAGTTTGGGCAGATAGAAATGTGTAGAGAGGGCCTGGGAAAGGCCCCTGAGCTGATTGTCATCTGAATCCAGCTGTGCCTGGCAGAGCCATGCCCTGGAAACGTACCTTGCCAGAGGCAGGTGTGTTGTTAGCCTGACCTTCAGCTCAGGCGCCAGAGGGTGGGTTTCATTATCTAAATCCAGACAGGCACCAGGAACAAAAAGATTATCCAGGCCCACCCAGAAGTGACAATTACAAAGAAGCCACAAGAACGCACATAATCTCCTTTGTCTTGGGTTTTAGTAAAACTTCTTGGTATTTTGCAGTATAAAATAAACACACTATATCAGCTCTGGGTCACTGTCTCTCCAGCAGAAGACAGCTCTCACAACTGGCCCCAGCTTTTTCCTTCTATCTCTGTGTCTGTCTCTTTCTTTCATTTTCTCAATCACCAGCCACCCCTACTCAGGAACCTGACCACTCTCTAGCAGTGCTGGATGCGGAAAAGAGAGAAATATTTATAGGAATGGAAGAATAGTGAGAAAGAGTAGAATACTCTTCAGAATTCCCAACTTATAAAATTTTATGCTCTTATTTGGCTATAAACCCTTTTGTGTACCTAATATCAGTTGATGTCATACTAACCAGTCCATAAAATTGTGTGTTCTGTTCAAGAGAGAGAAATGGGATGCAATAAATATATCTTGAACTGAGTAAATTACATATGTGATAAACCTAACTAGGATAATTAACACATTTTTTTGTGGGGAAACGAGTAAAATTGGATCCACCAGGGAGACTGTCAATGGACATGAGGAAACATACATTGGAACCTCTAGTTGGAACTGGCAAAAATAAAAATGTTTTACGTCGTTGTCTTGTGTGTGCCGCTCATAAACTACGCAGTGAAACGCGGTACATGTGCAAGTTTTGTAATGTACCCCTGCACAAAGGAAAGTGTTTTGAACCCTACCACACGGTGAAGCACGTGATTTGGCGGGAAAATGCCCGATTACAAAGTGTTAAACAGGCACTGTTAAATTGTCAACTTATGGTCACTAATCATGTTAATTGGGTGATGGGCCTTTTTTTAATAAACATTTTTCTTTATGTCTAATCTCATTAAATCTTGTACAGTGACAGATTTTGCTTAAAAATGTTTATTAATAGCTCATTTTCATAGTTCAAAAAGGTATTACAGATGATAATCAGCAGAACAATTAAAAACAAAATCTCACCTCTACAGAGTTAGCCAGTGTGTAGACTTTATTACATAGGCACATATTTTTTTTTAAGTAAAGCAATTTTACATAAAATTAATCACAATAGTACAAAAAAGTTTGATCAAATGAAGATAGATGACGAATGAAGGAAAATACAAGCCTTGAATCAGCTGAATCATTCATTGGATCTTGGGTCCATCCATCTTGACACATTGAAATTCACTATGGACATTATAAAAATGCAGGGTGAGGAGGGGTGCATTTTTATCATTCTCTGGCTAAAACACTGTCTGTTTAATTTCCTGAACATAGTGAAAATTTCTCCAGGCTCTGTTGGCATTTGGACACAAAGGTTAAATGAATGTTGGCTTAGGGTCAGAGGAGTTCATAGTCATCTATTTTGTCACCCTCATACTTTAAACCCTTAAACACTTTGGTCCAACAGGTTGCTATCAGGATCTGCACATCTGCTTCCCCAGACCAAGTGGGGTCGCTAATCTTGAAGCACATGGTACTTAAGGCGTCAGTCACAGTGTGGCTAGATGGCATCCAAAACTAGCATTGAGAGTTTGATCAGAGGGAGAGGATTCGGGAATTTCTTGCTCTGTCTGGTTCAAATGGAGCCAACCCATTTGACCAAATCTAAGTACAAAAAATTAAAATCATACTAACACATACCACAGAAGAGATGCTATTTTGTAGTTTGCACATGTTTGAGAAAATTTAAAAACTACATTTTTATGTTCCTAGGAGATAGTGTAGGTAGGGAGGACTGACTCTTTCATCTCATTTTGCCATAACTGTATGACATAGTCCTAGGATGTTTACTGAGTAGTTTTTCTGCCCTCAATTTCTTCAGTCTTTTGTGTCAAAGGATATACCTATAACAATTGCTGATCATCCTAACATACCTCAGTACTTTGGAGGGTTAGACCTACTTCTACTGTAAGTAGTAGCCAAATACAACATCCATTTTGGAGAGCTCTCTGCTCTTCCTCACGTTTACATTGTTGTTGTGCTGGGTGATCCCAGTGGACCTTCCCAAGCAGTGTTCCGGTTGATCTTCACCATCCTTTGATCCTCCATATTTATCTATTTCTTTGACCGCAACTACAAAATAGAGGATTACAGAGTTTCTTGTGTTTCTATTGTCTGGGCAGATGGTAAAGGATAGAGACATGAAAAGGAAAAAGATGGGCGAGCTGATTTTTCCAATCTTCAAAGTTTAAATGTCTTGGTTCTTAAGACAATGTGAAGAGGCCTGTTGACATGAAGTATCACTGACAATGACACCAAAGGGGATTTTGTGTGAAATAATCCATAAAACTGGAAAGGACCTGAGGGAACAAAGAATCCAGCTTCCTCATTTTCTTAGCTGAGGTTACTGAAGCCCAACTGGGAAAATTGCAAGTCACTGAACATGCAATTCATGCAATCAACGACAATGTCCTTTAAAGATTCATAGAAATCCCAATTTTAATCCCACCAATGAGTTTAGACCAGCAATCCTCAGTGTCCTTGTGTTTGGCTGTAGCTCCATTTAGGGCAGCTGGCTGCTAGCACAGCACCTTGACCAAAGTAGACACTTGATAAATACTTGTTGACTTGAACTAATTCTATTGTTTATACCTGCTATGCAATCTGTTATTTTTTTTAGGGCTCCTTACTTTTTAGGGATAGCCTCAAGTCCAGGAATTTGAGGTTTGATGGCCAGTGCTATATTTGTCATCTCTCTTTATTCTCATTCATATTCATATGAATATCTCTTCATATTGAAAGTCTATTTTATGGAGTCTGCTCTTGTATAGCTTTGCATGACATACAATTGTTACCTGCCTTTCTCTAGGCACTACTGAACATATCACTATGGATAGTGTCCTTATAAGGCCTGGAATTGCAAGGTCAGAGATTTTTTTTCAATTCTCAAAATAAAAACAGAACTAGACTCTCAATCAGATTTGCTAAGGCACACTAGAAGAAATGTAACAATTCCATTTTCTTGCTTTAGCTAATACATGGGAAAACATTATTGACACACACACTTATTTTCTATGTTTATGACTGCCTCGTATATCTCATTCCTTAAATACATAAATATGAGCCATAACACCCAAAGCAAACTCCATTTCTAAAGAGCATAATGAAGAAATGGTGATTTGTAGGGAAATGGCACTTAGACCTCAGTGATGTTTTGAAAACATCTTTGGAACTCAGGAGAGCCTGACTGATGTGGCTCAGTGGTTGAGCATCTACTAATGAACCAGGAGGTCATGGTTCAATCCCTGGTCAGGGCACATGCCTAGATTGCAGGCTCAATCCCCAGTGTGGGGTGTGCAGGAGGCAGCTCATCAATGATTCTCTCATCATTGATGTTTGTTTCTCTCTCTCCCTCTCCCTTCCTCTCTCTGAAATCAATAAAAAATAAAACGATGTTTTTGTTTTAAAAAGGTAATTTGCCTGTGTTTTCTGTGTAGGTTACTAACAAAACACTAGGTCTGGAAATATATAGTATTATATTCCCCAAACCCCTAAAGGCTACCTTTAATCAGTTTCCCCAAAACAGTAGAGGAAAAACAAATTTTATGAAATCAAAATGGTAGGTTTTTAAAATATTAATAATAACTTGCTTGTTGAATCTAAAGACAGCATGGAAGGGATTTTCCCAGCTCTTGGTTACAGGGGAAAAAAAAAAAAGTCCAGGTGAAAGCATGAAGGCAATCAGAATTAAGCAAGTGGGGATACAAGATCCAACAAGCAATTCACATGTGATGCTAATAGGTGAGGCAGAACTCTTGAGAGGGCATATGGCTGTTAACCCTGGGTAAGTAAGGTGCCAGAATGACCTTCACCTTGCTAAGTCTTCAATTCACCTTGTTGTTTCTACGAGGAATCTCATGTGCCTTTAGTACAAGAGGGGAAGGGAGATGCCGTGGAACCCTCACTTGACACCACTCACTGAGGGACCCCAGTATATTTCAAAGAGCATGAAAAACCACTCCTAGAGTCAGAGAGCCCTATTATTACGGTATGTAGAAGGGATCTTAGTCATCCAGCTCAAATCCAATGTAAGAGAACCTTTGGAAGCATCTGGGATAGATCATTATTTTAACTTTTGCCCGAGCACTTGCAGCAACAGGAAATTTTGGTATTGAGTCCATTCCTCTTTAAAACAACTCTTATTAGAAAACTTTCTTATATTGAAGCAAACATCTGTCATGTATCAAGTTTCCCTTTATTCCTATTTTTTGCCCTTTAAAGCTACACAGAATAAGTCTAAGTCCTCTCCTATTTTATAACTCAACAGAAATTTCAATGCACCTGTTATACCATTTCCTTCTTTTCCGCACTTCCTTTCCAGCTCTACCTTCTGTTCTTCAGAGATCTATTTCCCTGTTCCTTGTATGATCAGACCCTTCACAACTCTGGCCACCTGTCTCTGGACACAATCAATGTATTAGAGTCTCTCTCAAAATATAGTACCCAGAATTGAACCCAAACCGCCATCCAGATGTGGTCTTACCAATACAGCTTACAGGGCTCCCTGGACTTCTATTACCGCAGGTTGAACGAAATAGCTTTATGAATAGCCACAATATACTCCTAATTCAAAACTGAACTCCTATTTCCATAAGAAAACATTTCTACATGAACTGCTGTGAAACCATGACTTTCCAACACCTTCCCATCAACACACACACACACACAATATACACACACATCCTCAAGTACACAACACATACACCATGCTGTCCTTAGAGAGTTGCATTGAAGAAAACTCAAAATATGTTTTTTTCATTAATGCTTCAATTTCATCTTTTTAATTTCAGTCTTATGCTCAAGTATTTCAAAAAATTATAATGATCCTTATATCCTAGTGTCTGTACACAGTTAGAATTCAATGACTATTCATTAAATAAGTTAATCTTGAATCTGCTGGTCAACAGACTAGATATATATCTATTTCTGTGTCTTCTATAAATCTGATCAATGTGCTCTCTGTCCCCCTCTCCCATTCTTCATGGAGATACAGAAAGGCAGAGAGAGGCTGCCTTTGAATTGTTGAGCAGGTATTCCCTTCGGGATGGCTGATATAGCTTCTTGTGTGGTAAGAAAACACCAACGCACAAATAAGAAGCAGAGATGCAGAATGTGAGCCAGAACGGATGACGGTAAAGAAAATTGAGTGTCCCAGACTCTTAAAATCAATGTTTAAAAAGTATGGCTTTCCCACTATCTCTACCCTAGAGTCTTCTGCCTTTTAGATCTATTACAATACTGTGCTTGTCAAAATCTGAATTTCTGGAAAAAGCTCATACAAGCTTAGTTTTAAAACAGCTTTGAAATGATATGTTCAGCATACATTTCCTCAGAAAAGTCTGAGTTACAGAGACATGTGCTCTCCACTGGCTTTGAGGTATAAAAAGAGCCCCCAAATGCCTGAGGTATAACATATTTATCCACTTGTTTCAGGAATCAGAAATGGTCTATATTTTTCAATGTGAATTTGGGAATTCACTGAGATTGAAGCTAAATTCCTGAATTGACTATAACTTACAATGAATGTCCCTTTTCTCCAGAATGAAGAAAAATAAGCTCAATTTTGCTTTCCTTTCAACAGCCACCCTTTACAGAATGTGGGGCTAATCACAGAATGAAAAAGTATCTTACTGTGCCTTTTCCCCATCCTGTGACCAAAACTTTACAGAGATGGAAAAAGTGTTTCATTCAAAACAGTCTAGAATCTCGAAAACGTCTGTTGCATAGTGTTCATATACAGAGAATGGAGATCCCTACAAAAGGACTAGGAAGCCTAAAGAGGAAATTCGTTTTGTACCTTTTCTGAACCTTTTCCAGAGGGGGTGACAGAGATGGGTTCTTAATTAACTTCTCAAGACCGTGTTTTCCAGAAATTCATGTGAATGACAGAAGAACACTAGAAGGAAGTCATGCCAACACTGACGCGGAGGTTCTTTTCCTGACTCTCCTAGTCACCACAAACCACACCCAAGTGCTGTGAGACAAGCGGAGGCAGCGGCGGCTTAATGAGTAAGTTCCCAAGTCAGAAGAGCCAGGGGCTCCGGCAGTCAGAGCCTCTCCATAGCAGCCGCCTCGGTCTCCTGTTCACATACAGGCAACTACAGACAGGAAGGTCCGATACACTGCTCCCAGCATGGGGTAGTCACGTAGGTACTGACTTGAACTTCGGCTATTCGGGAAGATGTCCTATGGGGACTCTCAGGTCACGGCCTCTTAGCGAGGCTTCGTCACTGGACCCCACACTCCTTGGGGTTTTCCACTTCATCTCCTTCAAAATCTGGCTTCAAACTTTTTTTTTGCTCAATCTCCACCTGCCAGGAATAAAAGTTGGAGAGAAATATCAGAAGAGAAAACATTCCAATAAATAAATAAACCAAGAGAGAATACCTCACTGGGTTTAGAGTCCTTGAGACTCCTCGTGATTTTGTCAAGTTCTGGGGTTCCCTGATGCCGTTTGCCCTGTGTCTATGATGATTCTCTCCTTGCACAGACTCTTCACTTGGTGTGGGATTCCCTCTCCCTCACTGTCCACTTGGAAGATTCCTATTCTTTGTCTTGCACAGCTACTCAAAGGTCATCTCTTCTGTGAAGCTATTCTTGATGCTTTAGGTAGAGTGAGGCGCTCCATGGCGCATATTTCCACTGCACCTTCTACACTGCACCATGGGCTCCATAGGACAAAGGCTGGCCCTAGTCGCTACTGCATCCCAATAATGCAGGCATATAGCAGGCAAGCACAGAGGTTGATAAATGAATGGCTTCCTTTGCAATTGGCTGTTTACACTCTCCATTACTGTATCTCTTTTAAAAAATTTCCAACCTGATAAGTATTGCAGTGTTTTCAGTTCTACCCATATTGTCTGCAAAACACTGTGGCTGTAATTATCTAGGAATCAGAAATTAATCTTGCCTTGAAAGTGACACACTTCAACTGGAGCCTTGGGTAAGCCAGGCAGGGATCCTTCAAGCCAGGAAGTTTCATAATTAAAGCTGCTTCCCTCAAGACAAGACAGTTGACTAGGGCAGCACTTTTCTGCAAAAATTTTTAAAACACGCAGTACCTGACTATTTAGTCGGGCACTGACCTCGTTGCCCTTAGACTGTCAAATAAAAAGAAAATGACAACAGCCAATACAAAAATAGCTGTCTGGTGTGAATGAATCAAAATTATATCTATTTTTGTCAGATCTGCAAAAAAAAATATCTTTTGGTGTGTCACAGAATTTTAGTAATTAGTTTGTGTGCCATGAGATGACAAAGGTTGAAAATCGCTGGACTAGGGTCCTGTCTGAGGAAAGTGCTGGTTTTGTTCTGGCCACAAGATGGAGTATGTGTTCTTTTTGGGAGACCACACAACTAAGGAAGCAATTAGAAACCAATAAATCACCATATAAATCTAATATGAATAGGAAATTATTAAGCCACTTTACGAAATCCTTCTTCAAAAGCCCCATTTCCCATCCTGGCATTAATATCCTCCCACAGAATCTCTAACTCCCCCGGATATAGTCACTATTGGTGTCAGCACACCCCAGCTTGGTGTCTGTCCTTCTTTCACAGCCTGATCCTGTTACTGCTCTAGAAGCTGGTTGGGCTTTTGAGTTCTGTCCTGTGACAGCCCAGTGACCAGGTCATGAATGTCCTAACTTTACTCAGACCCATGTCATCAACTCCTGTAGCTGCAATGTATGCTTTGGGCTAGCACTTTCCTGACACTCCTCTTGACTTCCAAATTCACTAATCTGCAACGTAAATTACATTATGAATGGGTAATGATAATTCCTTTATGCCATTCCTCTTTTTTATGTTGTCGTTTATGATGACATTATATTCCCTTCTTTCATCAGCTTCTTTATTTTTTTCCCAACTTTCCTCTTGCCCACTAGAGAGATTATTCCTTTACATCAGAGCAAACTCATCCATGGCTATGTACCATGGCGAGCCGCCTCCAAAGAGGTAAGAGAACAGTGCACCTAGTGCAGGCACTAAAAGGAACGGGGGGAGGGGAGAGGGAGGAACATCAGCCAGATGCCTCCCCAGGCTACCTGGTAGCTGTAGTGTGCGGAATAATTGACCCACTTCCTGACGTCAGTCTTGTCTTCCACAGAGAT
Source organism: Murina feae (assembly GCA_004026665.1). NCBI lineage: Eukaryota > Metazoa > Chordata > Mammalia > Chiroptera > Vespertilionidae > Murina > Murina feae. The sequence goes on from PVJC01004352.1 coordinate 13,158, forward strand.
GGATCTTACAGCAGCTTTGGAGGCCGAAGTGGTGGGCATGTTGAACTCGACATTCACGTGACTGGCAAATCTGGAAGGCACTTCCCGGTCTGAGCCAAGTTCAAGGTGGCAGAAGAAACAGTGTGGGTGACCAGAAGCTATGAAACAAAGATAAAAGAATCTACAGATCAGGTTCTTTGGAGAGGACGTGGAAGAAGAGCCACCTCGGTAACAGAGGAGGCCTGGAGCCCTGGCCAGTGTGGCTCAGCTGGCTGGAGCACAGTCCTGTACACTGGAAGGTCGCAGTCCTGGTTAGAGCACATACCCAGGTTGCTGGTTTGATCCCCAGTCCGGTGTGTAAGGGATCGATGTTTCTCTCCCACAGCAATGACTGTTTCTCTCTCCCCGTTCCTCTCTCTCTAAAATCAATTAAAAAACAACAACAACATATCTCAGGTGAGGATTTTAAACGCACACACAAAACAACAAAGGAGGCCTGGAAGTCTTTCGGAGGGGCCAGCTGTGAGCAGAGGATTTACCTCTGCAGAAATTGCTCCGCCCCTGTGATACAACACTATCTGATGACAGTAGCCTAGTATCCTAGCAATGGAACCATGGCTGAGAAGCAGAGGTCATTCTTTCTGCCTGCTCAACTTAGGGTGACATGTGAGCACAGTACAAACACTAGGAAACGGGGGCTGTAGGTTGGCAGAGAGGAATAAGAGGGCCCGGCACTTAGCGCCTAAGTGACAGCCACTTGGAGCAAAATTGATTTCATTTGAAAGATAAATTGAATTTTCTTAATAGCATTTCATATTTTTAAAAAATGTTTTTGGCCTGCTTTTGTGGGTGAATGAGATGAAAATGAGAGCGCCTTTATAAGCACATTTATATCAGGGAAGTGCAGCAAACACCGGAGAGCACACAGACTGAGAGTCAGAAGCACCCTGGATTTGACGTCCAGCTCTCCCGCTAAGCAGCAGAGATCCTGCACCCGAGTCCTTTATTCTCTCCAGGCCTCAGTTCTTCATCTGTAAAGTAGGGCAGCTGGGTACGTGGGCGTGGGACAGTGGGGAGTGGGGATGGGGGAGCAGTGGTAGGAAAGGGTGGACTGGACAATGCTAGGCATAGCCCCTTCCTGTTCTTTGATTCTATACAGCTATGGCTCATTCTACTGTACTTGGATAGGAAACTCGAGGTTGGATTTTCAGGGAGAATTATTACTAGGTATTTGAGGGGAAAGGGTTAGAGCTTATTTCTGTTACTGTCACTCATGAAGCTCTGTGGTCGTCAGCATTCATCAGATGCAGCAGGACATTTGTTGCATGCTCTGTGCCAGGTTCTGTGCTGAATGTTTTCCATTCTGTAGATTCTCTCACAGTCTCTTCGTAACAGAACCTGGAGGTCATAATATTATATTCTACCGCAAAGAAGCAGAGCTGAGACCTGACTGAGCTCAGCCGTCTGATCCCAAATTGTTTTAACCACTTTATCTGAGTCATAACCTCTTGTTTCTATATCTCAAGACCAGGTCTACAGGGTGACAAGGTCTATGGGGTGACAACATCTGCAGAGGAAGTCAGCTATAAGAACCCACACAGAGCAATTTGCTACGGAGAAACAATGTTACAGGGCTTTGATTTCATTACCTAACGGAAACAGCCCTTAGTTATCTGAGTTTTCCCAAATAAACAATTTCAAGTTCCTTTATTGGTCTGGGAGGGACTTTTTAATCTCAGTAAGTGAGGCCCTCCACACACCCTCTCTCCAAGGAAAACATTACAGAGTGAAGTATTTGTTTTGCTCTGTTTCACAAGTGTGAAATGTTTCACTGGTTCTTTCTAAAGAGTAAAGCTTTAGGAAATTAATTGAAAAATTTGCACTGGTTTTAGGAAAGGAATCCAAGATACATGTAATAGTAAAAATTATATTATTTAAAAAGACATTCATTTTTTTAAAAAATTGTGTGCCACAGATGTAATTATAAAGCTATCATATATTGAGCAGTTATTACAGGCCAGAAACTGTGCTAACCACTTAAGAGCATTTTCTAATTTCATTCTTAATGGGTTAGGTATTAATAACCCTATTTTATAGATGAGGAAAATGAGATTTCTCTGAGAGGGTTAAGTAAATTGCCTGAGGTCACAGAGTCATTAAGTTGTAGTACTGGGAATAAAACAGATCTGACTCTAAATTATGCTTCAACTTCTCTCAATGTACTGCTACAGATTTAAATCCCTTCAAAGTATATAGAGGGGTTCCTAATTTCATTCAATAGCAACCTGAAGAACAGCTTTACATAACAACCCTTATTTACATATTTTGAGTCTGGAGAAATCATTGCTGTCCACAAAACTGACCCTCTTCTGTCACCCCACCAAAGTGTATTCACAGCTAACTCTATAAGAGCAACATTCTTTCTTGATTCCCAGGATCAACTAATGGGTGTGTGGGGCTGGTGGACAGATAGGGAAGTGCAATTTTGAAAGCTACTGTAGTTTAATTTATGGTTAGGTGCTAATGAGCCCATGCATCATGTCATCTTCCTGGATGGATTTGAGAACATTGAACATTACAATTCAGATTTCTATTTGCCATAAATGGGGACTCATATCGGGTTTGTTTTCTCTTCACTTGGTCTTATGAGAACTGGAATTCCAGCAAAGAAAGCTACCTGGGCAGGACAGCATGTTTTGTTTCCCGGTGGAGAATCCGGGAAAGCAGCAGGACCGGTGCTTTGTTCTGGTGCCTTCTAGGATTAAGAAAACCTTGGGAATGGAGGGGGAGGGGTCCTGTAGAATGCAGAGGGATGGGGTCTGCACATGCACCTGCCAGGGCTGGCTCCCAGGGGTGGCTTGTTAAGTTTTTTGAGGGCTGGGATTGGGATACACCTGCTGTGGCTGAGGCGTGGGCTACCAGCAAAGCCAGAGGTGCTGACCTGCTGGCCCATGCTGCCTGTGGTCTGCCTGCCCTGCCTGCTGGGGCTAGGGATGCAGGGCCACTACAGGTGGGAATGGGTGTGCAAGGATTTAGGCTTCCTTCACTGTAAATGGAGGGTGAGGATTATGAAAAATAATCTATAAAAGGCATCTTCCCAAGGCTGTCTGAAAACCAGGACAGAAGAACTCCAAAAAAAGGGACAACTACTAATAGATCATCAATTCTCTGGTTTCTTGGGGAGGATAGGGGCTGGGCGCAGTAAGTACCAGCAATGGTGAGAACCTGCAGTCTCACTAGAGTTCAGATCCTGTACACCTCCAGTTTCCAGGAAAGGGTGCTATCCATTTCCTAAACTGATCCAGAAGTGGCCAGCAGTTTTACAAGAGTCCCTTTTAGGGGGTTTCACTTCTAAATCTATATAACCATGACAGCAAAAGCAGTAACTGGGGTAGGGGGTAGGGAGGGGGAGGAAATGTCAGTGAGAAACATTCCCAAATATCCTTATGTTTTCCTGTATTTCAAAAATCTTTCACAAATAAGGTTACAGTCATCTAGAAATACATATGTAATATGTAAGCTGTATTTACTTGGCCTGGAGCCTGCTGAACACTGCCCACTGGGAAGCATTAGGAAAGTGTTTGCTGAAGACCTGTTTTCCCCTGTCCTGGATCCATTCCCCTTTCTTCTGGTGACAATCCCCCATGTTTCCCCCCCCCCCCGCCCTTTTTTGGGGGAAATAATCTTCCCCAGCACTGTGTCATCTTGGTGGGCTTGTCAGTCAAAAGGCACTATCCTCCTTGACTCGTGCCAAGTGGCACAAGGACAGAAATTGGCTTGCGATCAGTCCCAGTGGCTACAGCCTGAGGAGACACCATAATTCCTCCTATCAAGAGCTGTCCTTCCTTCAATTCTGAGCTGCCCAGATCCTTTCAACAGCTTCCTTTTCCTTAAAGCAGCCAGCCAGTCTTTGTGGCTTATAATCCCAAATCCCTTAGGTAGTGCTTTCAAATAGTTGAGAGAAAGAAGTTTGAAACAAATGGTAGGTGTGTGTACACATTGGGAAAACAGCAAATCTCAGCCCCTGCAGTGGAAGTTATTTCAAGTTTGGGTCTATTTGGTGTCATTTATGTAGATAGCAGCTGTGATGTTGGGAAAAGAGCCCAGATGTGGCTTTGTGACTTCAGACAAGTCATGTCACCTCCTGGCCCTTAATCTCCTATGCAGAATGACGAGTTTGAGTAAGTTGTCCCTAATATTCCTTCTATCCTGAAGAACCCGACAGTCACAAAATACAGTTATCTGAGTCCATGCCTAGTAGTACACTCAAGAGCTAAAAATCCCAATGAACATATACCCGAAGCTTTGTTTTTCCCCATGTCAAGTGTCTAAGCAGGTTAAACAGTAACTTTCTCCTTGTCTCCCTCAGTTCTTTTCCCAAGGCCTCTGTGGCAGAGAATTCAGGCTTTCTCCATTCCTCCACTAATTCAGAGGTGCCTGTGGCTGAGGTAGAAACCACAGTGCTCTCGCCAGAATACAGGATCTTTCAGGAGGGGATGAATTAACAAGCACAAAGAGGAAGACTTTATCTTAAAAATTCTGTCAATTTAGAAAAAGAGGGTGGCAAATCCAGCCCCAGACACAGAGGTCCAATTGTCTCCCTGGTCTGCCCTGCTATGCCCAGTGTCTGACACAGCCTACACGGCTTGGGATGCCTGGAGAGTTGACCAGATCCCATTGCTTCTTGCCACCCCATCATATTATACTTAGAGTATACCAGCCTCTCCACACAGAACAGGAAATGAAGACACAGAACACTGTTAGGATTTCATGGTCAGAATGGAAAGAATATCTTCACAAGAGAAAGACATTCCAAAAAGAGTTCCCCCAAATCTTATTCTCTTTGCTCAGCTAGGATACCCACTTTTGTGATCAGATGAGCCAAGGTAATTATAAACAAGAAGAGAAGTGGTTTAAAAGAGCACAGGACCATGGGCGCACTGTCTGCCACTGGGGTCACCCAGACTTACTCTCGTAAGTAAGGCTATAGAGCTGGCTTGATTGCTCCCTAGTTGTTTTTTTGTTTGTTTGTTTGTTTTGTGTTGTTTGCTCCCTAGTTTTGTGGTTTCACTGAATCTCACTGGAACCACGAGATAAGTCATTGCCTCCTGGGCTCACGTAAGCACAAAACCATCCCTGACAGCTGCGAGCAGGCCCGCCAGGGCTGGTAGGCTTTATCTCTTTGTTGAAATCACACATTCCTTCCTTTACTTTTTGTCTAATAGAATTTCAGCCTTTTTGGACAGTCATATTTTAGTTGGATGTTCCGTCCGATCAGAAGCCATTTCTCCTCTTCCCCTTTCCCAGATCCCAACTCTGAGCTCAACATGTTATGACTGACAGGCCTTTCAAGGGATGGTTGGGATAAAAATATACTCCTCACCTGTACTGCACATATGATCAGCCATAATGAAATGGCCCTTTCATCTATACCAGGGCATAGTTTAAAATGCATCTCTTCAGAACCCAGAAGCCTTCTAGGATCTGGCAATGGATAGCTTCCAGCAGCAAAGATAATGTTTTAATGAGTCAGAAAGGAATATAAATTCATAGCTGCCCAGGAAAGCCACTTAGCAGCTCAGTGGAGAATAATGCTGAGCTTTATGGAAGACATGTGACCATTCAGGAGGTAAAATGATGGAGCGAAGTATTTGTTACTTTGCTCAAATATTTTTGCTTTTCTTGTCGCACTCCCCATCCCCATCACACACCAAAACTCAGCCCTTCACAGGGAAATAGGACGTGGAACTCTGATCCTGCTGCCTTGTCATCTGGGCAGTGGTTTTCACAGACGAGAACCCTCTACTTACCTGAGTTCTTGTCAGGCAGCCGGTTTATCCTCCACACGATGGCGTTGAAGGCATGTTCATACTTAGCAGTTCCCAGAGTCACCCTCATGACGGGCTCCGAGCCAGACACACTAGTGGAGCCAAAGCTAGCCCCCCGGTTGACCTTGGCTTTCAGAGACTTTTCCCCCAGGACGCTTTCCCTGCGGAAGTTTTTCACCCACTCACTGGGCACAGGGTACCGAACCATCACGTTCTCACAGGGAACCTGAGTGAGGGGGTCACAGTTAGAGGAGAAGCCGGTGGACATCCTCAGCCAGCTCTGTACCTCCACCTCTGCCCCATTGATGCTTGCAGCCGTCCGGAGCGTGAAAGGCAAGGTCTTCTCGGCAAACACTGTCCTGAACCGCATCAGCTCAAAGCGGCACGCGTCCAGAGGGTTGAACAGGATAACCCGGGAACTGTTGAACACATCCTCGTCCACACACCCGTGGAAACGGCACTCGTGGAGCTTGATCCACTTGGTAGTGGTGGTCGGCATGATGTCTTGCCGGGAAACGACTTCGTTCCCTTTGACCAGGATGTCGTTGAGGCCCAAGCGGCACTCTGCCAGCCCCGAGAGAAAACTCAGGATGTGGATCCGTGTCAAGACATGGTGCTGGAGAATCTGGCTGTCCCCTTTGCTCACCAGGGCAGAGAATTCATCTCTGACATCCACGGTAATCTCCTCTTCCAGGTAGTTCAAGCCAACTGTGCTCAAGTCCATGGACAACACGGGCAGGTCCATGAGACGGTCCTGAACCGCACGGATGAAGCTCAGGAAGTCATCGTAATTGGTGGTGCCCAGCTTAATCACTTGTTCCCTCTCGGCTGTGTGGGCGACAGCAGGTTTGGGCTGGTATTTCTTCTTTTCCTTGTATGTGACGCGGTCTATCCTCAGGCTGTGAATCCTGCCATTTTCATCATAGTTTTGGAGCCGGGGTTCTGAAATCTCATGGCAGATCTCCAGCTTGAACTCTCGGAATGGCTTCTCTAGGCCCTGCTCATAATACAGCTGCAGGTAACCAGCATCTGTTAGTCTGATATAGATGGGTCCCCAGTGTCTAGAGGACATGATGTTTTTCTTCTCAGGGATCCTTAGCATCATTGGCCACCCATCCCTGGGCTGGGAAGGTGCTGAACCAGGCGGGTGGTCGAGTTCGAGCCAGGCTACTGGGTCATCATCAGGCAGTGTCGCACTGCCTAAGTGATCGGGATCGTCAATTTGGAGTTGTTTGAGTTTTTCAACAGCATCAGAGTGTGAATGGTTTTTGCTTGAGTCATCAAAGCTGATGGCATCCTGGTAGATGACAATGAGAGAATCCCTCTGGCTTTTGCCTGTGGTACTAGATGTGGAATTGGTTTGGGAGCGCCTCTCCTGCTCCTCAAAGAAAGCGCTGAAAGGGTTGATTGGGGAGGGTTGAACATCCTGGAGAGTCTCATTCAGGAAAGGGTTGGTGGCCCTCCAAGGTGGAGCCTCGGCTATGGGAGGCGGATGGTTTAAGGAGGAAACATCCAGCTTCTGAACTTTGGAGACGTTTATCAATGTGCTCTTGGGACGTTCCCTCTTCTTGAATGAGCTGGTTGAGTAATAAGGTACATCTGGCGTCACAGATGCAATAGATGGCGTGTTTGACTTCAGAGGAGAGGTGATGGGTGGCAAAGGGCAGCTGACTTCATTGTCATCAAAAGTGACCCAGCTGGGGAAACGAGCAGAGGTCACTGGAGTGGCAGCATGCCCATTCATGACAGGACTGCTGGCCTGCCAGCTGATGGCCTCCATGTCTACCTCTTCATCTTCCTGGAGTGAGGAAGAGTTGTCTAAAAGAAAAGGAAAACACATGAGGGCTGCTATCCAGGTCCTCTAGAAGTATGGGAAACTGAAGTATGAGAGTGAGGGATGACTAGAATTTTACCTGGAATTCAATAAATTCCAAAGCAGCTCATTACCTGTCTCAAGTGCTTAGTTTGGGCACACATCTCATAATTTGTAATAAGCACACAAGAGGGGCCTTATGTCCAATACAGTAAGAATACAAATGAGTCTGTTGATATAGAAGCACTGGTACGGGGGTCCTCAAACTTTTTAAACAGGGAGCCAGTTCACTGTCCCTCAGACTGTTGGAGGGCCGGACTATAGTTAAAAAAAACAACAACTATGAACAAATTCCTATGCACACTGCACATAGCTTATTTTGAAGTAAAAAAACAAGGCGGCAAAAACACCCAGCGGGCCACATGTGGCCTGCGGGCCGCAGTTTGAGGACGCCTGTCTGGTAGGACCAAGTTCCCTTGCAATCCCTATTCTCACTTTTATGAGTTTCTAGGATAGATGTTTTCTTTGCTCTAATGTTTGTATTCTTTTTTAAAATAAATTTTTATTGATTTCAGAGAGGAAGGGAGAAGAGAGAGATAGAAACATCAATGATGAGAGAGAATCATTGATCAGCTGTGTCCTGCATGCCTCCTATGGATTGAGCCCGCAACCCAGGCACGTGCCCTTGACTGGAATTCAACCTGGAACTCTTTAGTCCACAGACGGATGCTCAATCCATTGAGCCAAACCAACTAGGGCAAAAGTTTGTATGCTTAATTTTTAAACACTGAAAACCATCTCCCACATAAAGTGGTATAAAGCTGATCTCATTGAATAAATATTATCACTTATCTGCTCTAAGTGATAATATGATCGCAAATAATATAATTGGAGGGATTTCTGCCCAAATGTGATCAATAAATATTAAAGAGAAAATGTTAATATCCTTAATATGAAAAAAGTTCACACAAGTGAATAAGAAAAATACAAAAAGTCCAATAGAAATATAGGCAAAGGACATACACAGACAACTCGGGAAAGAGAAACTAAAAATGTCTAATAAGCATGTAAAGAATGTCCAATGTCACTAGTAATAATAAAAATGCAAATTTAAATTTAAAAAACAAGTGAAGATTTAAAGTTTTTAGTATTCAGTGAGGGGGATATAAGATGAGCAGTAAACAGACCTTTAGTGAGACTGTAAGATGCTACAAACTCTGTGGAAGTGGATTAGCACTTTGACAGGCCTTACAAATGTTCATAAACAATGCCTTAAAGAGACAAACCCAAACTGTGAACCACATTTTGGATGAATGTTAAGAAACTGAGGCACACAATGGAATAATACCATTAAAATGTTTACAAGTATGTAGTCACATGAGAAAACACTTACGATATAATCTCTTCTTTTTTCTCTAAAATACTTTTTCTATCTTAGGGTTTTATTTTAAGAAAGGAAAAAGAAAAAGGTGTTTGCAAATAAAGTTCCACCCTAACAAGGCATTCAAGGGAGATATAGGACTTGAGTTTCCATCCAGGAACGATCCAAACCTTCAAAATAGCATATACCCCTTGTGTCTGCTGTGGGAAGGGAGGAGGAAAGGAGGCCTTTAGCAAGGAGGATCGGATTCGGATGAAGGAATGACACAGAAAACAAATCTGTGTGTTTGGCATATAGTAGATACTAAGTTAAAGTTTGATAATTGAGTGAATGAGAACAGAAACTCTGCTTTGGAGAAGTTCTATTCTCTCTGTCCTCCAGAGCAGGGATGGGGAATGTCCAGCCCACTGGCCATATAAGGCCCATGAAATCATTTGATCCGGTCCTGCCAAGGTTTTAGGGGTAAGTTAATTAAACATGTGATCAAATAGAACAGGCAAATTTTTAAGTTGATAATTTTGTATGGCTCAAGAATCCTATATAATAAAAGAGTAATATGCAAAATGACCGAAGGGCAGAACAACCGGTCACTATGATGAGCACTGACCACCAGGGGGCAGATGCTCAATGCAGGAGCTGCTCCCTGGTGTCAGTGTGCTTTCACAGGGGAGCACTGCTCAGCAAGAAGTCAGCTCATGGCTGGCAAGCGCAGCAGCAGTGGCGGGAGCCTTTCCTGCCTTCACAGCAGTGCTAATATGTCCAAATGACAGCTTAGGCCTGATCCTCCAGGGAGCAGGCCTAAACTGTCAGTTGGACATCCCCGGAGGGCTACTGGGCTGCCAGAGGGATGCCTGACTGCCAGCTTAGGCCTGATCCCACAGGGACAGCTGGCAGGTGGACATCCCTCGAGGGATCCCAGACTGCGAGAGGGCACAGGCTGGGCTGAGGGCTCCTCCCACCCCCCGAGTGCATGAATTTTTATGCACTGGGCCTCTAGTATGTTATAAATATCCAAATGGCCCTTAGCAGAAGAAAGGTTCCCACCCCTGCTTTAGAGGATTGTGTACAGGGATCTCTGCCACTATTCCACCCAGTGTTTCTACTGCCAGGAATTGGGAATCAAAGAGAAATGGATACTCAAATGCTCTAGTCAAATAGTTGAGTTTTCTAAATGCCTTGCTCAATCTTCATGAATATCATATCCAACCATAACAAATCAGAAATGCCACCCATAATTACACGTGGATGGGAAGGCTGGCTTGCCATCCATCTTTCCAAGGATATTTATTCAAACTAACAGCAATTCCCTCTACTAAAAATGTCAGTTTGAAAATGCAGGCTACACACATGAGCTTGCATAGATATATATCTACATTCACCCTAGAAATATATAGATCAAAATGTATTTTCTACATGCACAGCACCACAAAAGGGTTTCAAAGCATTTTAAAATTAAAGATACTATCCATCAAATGAACCATTAACCCACTTTTATAGATGCTTATGTGACTTATTTTCTGGAAAATAAAGGGAAAGGGGCCAGGAAACAACCCAGGTTTTAGAATTTATATTTTATGTTTATATTTTATATTTTAAGGGAACAATGTGGCCCTGAGTAAAATATAATCACTGCCTTGGAGCTATAACTGCTCCTCCCTACAGGGCTGGGGAGGGAGTGAACCTCAAACCCATCCATTTCTAATGAATTGGCTCTATGGAGTCTCTGTAATGCTGAGTTCCCACCCACCCTGTCTGGCACGGACCCGCCCTTGTATCAGGGAGAGCTCATCACCACTCCCTTATTTAAAACAAGCTAAAGTCCTTTTCCTTTGGAGGCCGGCTTTCTGCCTAAACTGCCAAAGGATTCCTGTCTGTTGGGAATCCTGTCCCCAAAATAGTATTTCTCATCTTACTTTCCCAAGCCAAAAAAGAAAGGGGGGAAAAGGCCTTTGTTTCCAGTGAAGGTAATTTTCTTACAATAAATTTCTTTCTTTCATTTTTTAAAATATGTTTTTATTGATTTTAGAGACAGCGTGGGGAGAGGGGGTGGGAAGGAGAGAAAGAAATATCGACATGAAAGAGAAACATCCATGGGTTGCCTCCCATAGATGCCCCGACTGGGGATCGAACCCACAACCTGGTGTGGCTGATACTGGAAACAATGGTAGAGGAAGCGAGCCAATTTCTCCAGTAAGAAATCAGCGAAAACTAATTATTTTAAGAACTAAATTAACTATCACCCACAATTCTATTTTTTTTACTCTCTTTGTGTTTGTTTTATTTTTTATTTTTTGTTTTATTGCTTAAAGTATTACAAAAAGTACTGCATATGTCACCTTTTTTTCCCCCCTTGACCTTCCCCGGGACCTCCCCCACAATTCTATTTGATTGACTCGTTAAAATAAAACCCAAACCGAAAATCCAGCATTATTTTAATTACTGGTACTATCTCTTCCACTTGCTACTTCCAAACTGCTGTTATGATGAACTGGGCTGCTGTCAAACAGAAAGCCACAGACGAAGGCTGGGTTCTTTTTTTACACCACAGGGGAGCTTGCAGGACCTAAGAGCTTTCTGGGTAGCATCTTAACTGATGCAAACCAAAGAGAAATGGTGGATTCTTCTCATGTTGGACCACAGTCTATTTTCAGTTCCCAGAGATTAAATGAAATGATTACAATGGTAATCGAAGCCACCGAGAAAATGTGAAAACTACGGGGAGAAAAAATTCTATTTTGCCATCCATCTGAGATGTTAAGTACAGCAGACACTCTGCCATCTTTTCCCCCTAATTGGGTAGCATAATTTGTTAATGCAATGGCAAATGCAAAAATCTTATTGGGAGCTGTTCGTTGGAATTCATTAGCAGTGGCAAGAAGAAATATTCTTAGATTATCACAGTTTTCTCAACATGAGATAGCAGTCACTGTTATACAAGAGCGTATAGTTAAAATGGTAGAACCAGCCTCAGACGCACAGTGGGCACTTAAATATTTGTGTCATATGTAAAAAGAAGAGAGGAACACAAATCACAGAATTGGGGGGCTTGAAGAGATTTTAGAAATAGAACTTGATCTGTTCATTTTGCTGAGAAGACTGGGCCTCAGTGAGTTTAAGGAAACTACCCAAGATGAGATTAAAAAGTAAGTCCTACATTTAATCATTAACGATTTTCTTAATGTTTCTTTGCTAAGCTAACATCCAGTTAATTTTTCCCCATTACCTTTTAGATTGGCAAGAATTATCTTGACACAACTTTTTAGGAGTGTTCTTCAGCGAGGAAAAGAACTCAGCTGAACAAGGATTAATATTCACTTATACAGAGAAGCTTTTGAGCATAGGGTCAGGAATGTCACCCCTTGACATATGAATGTGTGTGGGTGAGAGAAAGGAGTTAGTCATCTAATCTTATCAAGGCAGCATCTAACCTGGGTAAAATCAACTGGAACTTAGTTATCATCACAAGCACACTGGTAAAAAAAAAAAGAACCAGAGGGTCAAAGTCTATGCATCTGTCCTAGCATTGTGGTAAAGAGGGGATACTTTGATGCTGGTAAAGTCACATGTTCAGAGATACCCCCAAGTGAAGTAGCCAATTCACCGAACTACCACTTACCACTACTTGACAGAATCCCTATCAAGAACATTTGACACTACATTCTGGTTTGTATTTGCTAGCAGGACCTCCAAAACAGTACTAAGCACCTTCCTCAAAGGATTGGTCCAGTTTGCTAATTGCTCCCTGCTAATCAAGATGAGCTGGGGATGAACCAATATATTTCATCTCTCTCTCTCTCTCTCCCTTTAAAAATATATTTTATTGATTTTTTACAGAGAGGAAGGGAGAGGGATAGAGAGTTAGAAACATCCATGAGAGAGAAACATCGATCAGCTGCCTCCTGCACACGTCCTACTGGGGATGTGCCTGCAACCAAGGTACATGCCCTTGACCAGAATCGAACCTGGGAACTTTCAGTCTGCCAAACCGGTTAGGGCTCTCTATCTTTCTCTTGTTAATAAAAGCAAGCACTAGACTTTAAGTTTGATGACTGGCCCAAGAACATCCCCAATAAGTTGTGTGCTCCTGATCAATCTGTTCTCTCTGGTTATAAACGCTTGCCTCTGACTTATCATTGCCCACTTCCCCATGCCTTCCCTAATACTCAACCCTTGGGTCCCTGCTTTTGGCTTCTTCCTCTAACAACTACACTTCCACTCAATTGCCTTACTGGTTCCCTAGCTTACTTTGTCTTTCTGATATCAGCTCCTCATGCTGTATTAGATGAAGGCTCTCCAGCTCACAGGGTAGAGATCCCACTATAACGTCTCACTGTTGTCTGATGAGGCCAACCACAGCTTCCCAGCAGAGGTCATAGGCAGGGTCAGGGCCAGACTGCAATATCTACAGTAAACTGAAAAGTCAGCATTCCATTTAATAAATTAATCTCTTAACATTTTATATAGCAGGCTGTATCAAAGACTTGGCTAATAAAGAGGCCAGCTGAGAACCTAAGCTGTTTTTACTGATTTGTTATTGCCATAGCAAAAGTCCCCTGCATTTCCCTCCCAGCCTCAGTCATCTCTGAGCCCGAAGAGGACGGAACAAAGAGGACTTTTTAGAATCTGGACATGATGGGATGGGCTGTGAAGCTCTGCTTGATGAACCATCAAATTCTTCCACAAGAAGTGGAAAGGGATCTCTTGGTTTAGGAACTTAGAAGAGGAGTAGCATTCAGAAGTTACTATAAGGAGAACTTATTATAGTGGCAAGGGGGCTAAGGGGCCTCCATCCTGACTCTGATTCGGGCATAGTTTTTATGTGCCAGGACTGGGGACCAGGAAAAGGACTGCCTGGAGGAACACTGGGCCAGGTCTCAGAAACAGTGGCAGGCCTCCAGTGCCCATGCTCTTATTGTGACCAGGACAGGGGACTCATCAGGGCTGCCTGTCCCACTGCCACAGAGAAAGTCTCACTTGTGTGTGACTCTACATCAGTGGTTCCCAACCTTTTTTTGGCCACATCCCACCTAAGCATCTCTAAATTCCTAATGCCCCTCCCCCATGACATATAATTCTTATTATTTAAAAAGTGAACTCCTATTCATGTGGAGGGAGCCTAAAAGGCCATTAACTTAGTCTAAAGAAGCTTCCAAAGAACATGGCACCCATGAAAGAGAAAAATAAAAGAACAAAAGGACAGTTGAAGTAATGAGGAAGGAATCACTAAGAAATTGTTTAAAAAACACACAATAGCCCTGACCAATTGGGCTCAGTGGATAGAGTGCCGGCCTGCAGACTGAAGGATCCCAGGTTTGATTCTGGTCAAGGGCATGTACCTTGGTTGTGGGCACATCCCCAGTACAGAGTGTGCAGGAGGCAGCTGATCGATGTTTCTCTCTCATTGATGTTTCTAACTATCTATCCCTTTCCCTTCCTCTCTGTAAAATATCAATAAAATATATTTAAAAAACAAACAAACCATAAAAACCACACAATAATATGAAATGATATGAAAAAATAGCATATAACATTCTAAAACATATAATAGAGAACTGAAATGCATGAGGCCTCTAGAACCATAAGACATGCAAAAAAATTCACTGTTAACAATAACTCATTCTCGAATTGCCCCCCCCCCCAAAAAAAATCAAATTGCCCCCCTGTGGGGCATGTGCCCACATTGGGAATCACTGCTCTACATCCTTACTCACTATTCACCTGGTCACCATACACCCCAACAACAATCCAGGATGCTTGTAAGATCTAAGGAACCCCTTCACTCCTAAGGGGGACAGTCAAGATCCTGGACTTCAGTGAATAAGTGCACTCCAAAGTAGGATAAGAAGGGGCAGAACCTGGCTGTTACATTTGGTCAGAGATCTCAATTGCTAAGAGCTTCATCACTCTTGAGCAAGCAGGCAAAAATCAGGTTTCAGGCTTTGTCAAATGATCCTCAAATCCCAACTTTCAAGGAAGGTAAAGATACCTCACTACATTTACTATCTCTCTTGTTTTCTTTTAAAGTTATTTATTTGAGAGAGAGAAGAAGGGAGGGAGGGATGAAAAAAAAGAGAGAGAGAGGTAGAGAGTGAGAGCGAGAGCGAGCGAGAGAGAGAGAGACAGACAGACAGACTTTTTTCCCCCCACTTACTAGTACATATGCATTCATTGGTTGATTCTTGTATGTGCCCTGACCAGGAATCAAACCCACAACCTTGGTATATTGGGATGATGCTCTAACCAACCAACCTACCTGGCCAGGGCCTTTGCCATTTCTTAACTGAAATACTTAGAGCCAAGAAAAGGACCAAATTTACTAAGGATTAGGGAGGACCCAAGAATAACAGCTTGGTTATCATCCTGGTCATGGAATAAGAGAAAACAGTGATGCCTCAGACAGGATGTCAAAGAGAACAAATGAAATCAACCTAAAGGTTTGAGTCTCACCAATGACTCATCTCCCTCTCTGCTCCCTCTGATACATGTATCTATTTTTAACTGGTACTAATGTCCCACCAATCAGCATATGCCCCTGCAGAGCTCAGACTCCTCCTCCTCATGTACACCTGTAAGTATGGTTTCCATTGCATGGCTCATCCACCTGCACCACCACCCACTTATTCTGGGGGAAACGCTTGGGAGTCTTATTAGTCTCATCTGCTTGGCAGTGTCTTACCCTGATGGGCTTATATACTTTATGCACACCAAGTAATGCCTTCTTTCCCTTCACAGTACTGAAACAGTTATATAGTAGAGCTATTCTACTGTAGATCAGACACAAAGTCTGATCATTTTAAACCTTAGCGATGGGAACGCTAACTCTTTAAAGTTGATTTTGCAAATTTGGTCAGGGGGCAGAGAAATGGAATTGGGGGCTTTCACACATACCCTTGTGTACATGTGTACTGGGGATGAGGAGGGGGCAGGCATTCTAACTGTGTCTGTATCAAGCCTGTTTATCTTGCATTTGCTAACTATGCTAGGCTATAATATAGCTTACAGGAGAAACTCAAAAGATCTGCTGGGGGCAGGGTACACAATCAGTTGGGCTAAGAGTATCCATAGAGCCCTAACTGATTTGGCTCAGTGGATAGACCGTCAGTCTGTGGACTGAAAGGTCCCAGGTTCAATTCTGGTCAAGGGCATGTACCTTGGTTGTGGGCACATCCTCAGTAGGGGGTGTGCAGGAGGCAGCTGATTGATGTTTCTCTCTCATCAATGTTTCTAACTCTCTATCTCTCTCCCTTCCTCTCTGTAAAAAAATCAATAAAATTAAAAAAACACACACACACGAGTATCCATAGAAATGTTAGGGGCAGAAATAGAATAGCAGGGACTAGCTATAATTATCTACTCTAATAAAAGAGTAATATGGAAATGAAACGTCTCTCTGAGACACCTAAGCCATGCCCACCAACCAAGCCACGCCCACCAGCCAATCAGAGCAGCTGTATGCAAATTAACCCAGCCAAGATGGAGGCCAGCAGCCACAGAGAGAGCAGTGGTGGGTGTGGCATGGGTGGCGGTGGGGGCGGGGCGGGCAGTGGGCAGTGGCTCAGATGGTGGGGATGAGGCAGGGGATGAGGCAGGGTGGGAGGCGGGGTGTGTGTCAGCGGGTGTGGCCCGTCGGGGTGCAGCATGAACCTGTGCGACCTGGACAATGTCCCCGAGACCCTGGAGTTCTTCGAGCTGCTGGGGCCAGACTAAAGGGCCGGCTCCGAGGCGGGCGTCTTGCTTCCTGTGGAGCCTCTGGATGGGTTCCCTGTCCATGGCCTGAAGGGGGTATGGCCGGCCTGCAAACGGCCATCAGCCCCTCACCCAGGTTGGCCAGGAATGCCAGCAGGTGGACATCCCCTGAGAGGTCCCAGACTGGGAGAGGGCACAGGCCAGGCTAAGGGACCCCCCCCAAGTGCACAAATTTTTGTGCACCGAGCCCCTAGTCCTATATAATAAAGGGCTAATATACAAATCAACCAAATCGCAGAACGACCGGTCCTATGTTGCATACTGACCATCAGGGGGCAGACACTCAATGCAGGAGCTGCCCCCTGGTGGTCAGTACCCTCCCACAGGGAGAGGGCTGCTCAGCCAGAAGCTGGGCTCACGGCTGGCAAACACAATGGCAGTGGCAGGAGGGCTCTGGCCAGGCTGAGGGACTCCCCAGTGCGTGAATGTTATGCACTGGGCCTCTAGTAAGAAATACTAATCATGCTCTGTGAACCATGACTGTTCTGTTCTGATTAGAGAAAGCACATTCCAACCTGGAAGCCAACATCAGAATGCAGTCCTTTCTCCTTTCCTGAGAACTGCCTGTCATTTTGGAAAGATTAACAACCTTGTTGCTGAAACAATCTAGTCCCAGAGGTGCCCGCCCTTTGCCTACCCTCTGCAACCCCACCCCAGTCTCTATGGCCTGTAATCCGTAACTATTATCCCTTGCCTACTTTCCTATGCCTGTAGTTCTAACTTCCCATGTAATCTTTGTCTTTCTACCCAATATAAGCAGCTGGCTTATGGAGGGGGAGGGAGGTACAGCAGATTTTTGTGGGTCATCTGCTGCTCTCCCATACTGCTGGCATTATTGGAATAAACATTCATATGAGATTCAACCCTGTCTCGGCTTAATTGGCTCAAGTAGTGAAACTGATTGTCTAGTTTCAGAAAGGTAAGGGCAATTCCTGCAAGCTAAAAAGGATCTCTTCCAATGATTCCCTTTCACCTATATTATCCCAAACCCATTGTTCTTGATGTGGACTTTCCAGCAATGACAATGACAAAATAGCCACGGCTCGCAGTAAGCCACTTCTTCCCAATTGAATTAGGAGTTGGTAATTTGATTTCATTTCAGTACTTGTCCAGCTCCCTATTCGTTACCAAGATCAAAGGAGACATTCTTACAGACCAATGGTAGGTGCAATTTTATTTTTTTTTAATATATTTTATTGATTTTTTACAGAGAGGAAGGGAGAGAGAGAGAGAGTTAGAAACATTGATGAGAGAGAAACATCAATCAGCTGCCTCCTGCACCCCTCCTACTGGGGATGTGCCTGCAACCAAGGTACATGCCCTTGACCGGAATTGAACCTGGGACCCTTCAGTCTGCAGGCCAACGCTCTTTCCACTGAGCCAAACTGGCTAGGGCAGGTGCAATTTTATAAACTATAAACATATCAAGCTAAAATAATCTCTTAGAAAAATAGGAAAACTAATTTCTAGCACAACAATAAATTTATCCTAGCAGGCAGAGCTCTATCTGTATTCCTGAATCTCTCAAATTTTTCAGAAACCTCATAAAATAGGAATCTACAGGCAAACAGAGTAAAAAGTTAATTCCAGATGATTCATACATTCAGTACTTTCCCTGACATGCTAGAGCATCCACAGCATCCAGCCTATATACACTAGTGTCTCCTGGGTGGTTACAAGTCCCACAAGGGAAAGGCCAGCCTAACAGTGATTTGTACTAATGCTGGATTGAGTTCCTGCCCCCAGGCTGGTCTCCACTGTCTGTTTTGTGCCACTGCAGGCAGCAGAGGGTAAAAGTTGGGCTCTGCAGACAGGCTGATCTGGCCCTGCCATTAGAAAACTGTGAGATCTTGGGCACGTTGTTACTTAACACTTTCTAAACCTTAGTATTTCCCAGTTCTTAAGGTGAATAATAACAGGACCCACATCATTGGGTTGTTGTGAGGATAAATGAGACCATTAATGAACATTGAATTTAACTGGTCCACTGCTTAATATCCTTAAAATGAGAACTGTCACGGGGCCACATTCAAAACAGGCAGTATGAAGACAGGAAGCACCAGTAGAGGTTGGCTGGCAGTACCTGCCGTAGCTGTTGGTTTGAGCATTGCGTTATGCTAATAGGTTCTGGAGGGCAGAGCATGAACATGTTAATTTCAGCAATGTCTGGCCACCTCAATGGAGCTGTGCAGTATATGTGAAAAGTAATAAGAAAGTGTGTCACTGGATAAAGGATGGCCAATGCTGATGATTTGTTTCATTAAGTAAATTGGACTCCTGTTGACACTTAAAGTCAGGGATTTCATTAGATAGATATAAGGGGATCAGAACTTCTATTGTCAAATCTAAAGTTTCTTGTCTGGCTGTGACACACTGAAATGCTGACAAAGATGCTGTCTTCCAGACTTTAAAAATAGTAACCTTTATGTCCTACACTGAAGGCATTTCTTAGGGGTCACACTGAGTGTCCTCTGCTGCTGGACACACGGCTCATTTTAATGTGTGGTTACTTGTTGCCTCTTCTTCTTTCATATATGAGAGAAGTCAAGCAAAGGACATAAAGGCGGAATCGTCTGCCACCTCTAAGCAAGAACCTCAGTTACATTATAGGGCAGGCTGCACATTAAACACAGAGGTTTGCTTCCTCAAAGAATTTTCAAGAGTATACACAATAGCTTAGGAATTTCCATCCTATCTTCAAGAGCAGACTGTGGCAAATACACTAGTCAGCATGAATTTGATAAAAGCTGTTAGCCAATGAAGAATAAGTAGTCCCAAAAACATTTTGAGAGGAAGAATCTAACTACTCTATCTAAAAGCTTAATATTTCTGGTCACAATTAAAAGGGGAAAAGGTATAAACGAGAGATAACCACACACAGTCTTCAGAATCAGGGCAAAATTCAGCCAGGAAAAGCTATCTTTAAAGTATTTAATTTGGGATTGGATTCTCTAAGCCCATAGAGCCCTTGGTGACTTCTGGAGTGTGCCTGGAGTACTCTGGTGACTTCAGGAGCAGGAATCAGGTTTTAGGGCAGGAGCGGCAGGTGGAATGGGGATATGACCCACACCACTTTCACGTCCCTTGGAGACAACAGTTGCCCTCACCATCGTGATCTTAGGCCAAATGCTCTGCCTAGAGCTGCTCTGAAATCATCTCATTTGATCCTGGGGACACCTGCATGGGTAAGTACTACTATTAAAACTATTTTATTACTGGGGACACTGAGGCATAGAGGAAAGCTGACTTGACCAAAGTCACAGACTAGCAAGTGGTGGAAATAGAATGTGAACCCAGGAGGTCACAATTCCCAACCCTCAGCCGGACTGCTCTGGTATACGCAGCATTGAGACTGTAGCTGGATATCTACTCTTGAGCTAGTTACTCGATTTCTAAGCCTTGGTTTCCTCATTTTTGAAATGGATAATAACACTAATCTGGTCTATCCACCACATGGCTGTGAGGGCCTAATGAGACATGCCATTTGTAAAAGATGGCATGCTAAACAGTTCAAATTATTTTAATTATTACTGATGAAGAGAAAGAGGGCACTTATTTCTACATTTTGAAGGTTTTTCTTTCCTTAGCATTGAAGTTTTAATTTTAATAGTCAACATAGGCAATGAAAATAACTGATATTCACTGATAGGCAGATAAAGTATTGAGAAAAAGCAGAAAGCATTCCATGTATCACGAACCTGTGATTAGAAAGAAAAAAAAAGTGATTATTTTGACAAGACAGTGACTTTGAATGGCTCCTTGGGGGGGCTCCACAGCTCCAATGATAAAGCCAACCGACCTAACCGCTGGCAGGCAAGCGACACTTCCCTTTCCTGAAGTGTTAATGAACTCTCAAGGATTTGTGCCTCTCGAGATAATGACTTCCTGTTCCAGCGAAGCAAAGCACAGCCCCTGGAAATAATAACAGCTACCTCTGGTCCCTATTCCACATCTTAGTGCTGCCAGTCTCAGTCTAGTCTGAAGAAGGCTTCTCCAGCTCCAGGCCTTGAAGGCTTCAACTGTTTCAGATGGACAACAATGCTAGAAATTAAAAGCCAAGACTAGAAAGAGCTACCTGTGAGCAAAGTCTCCCTGGACTCAGACCCAATCTATTGGGAATCATTAAACTCCCAAGCAGGGCTGAAGTCCCTCATCTATACCTCTAGCTCAGCACATGTAGGAATGATCTCTTTGTGTTTATTTTCTTACTCAAGCAAGTTCCTAGAGAAGAGAAGGTATGTAAAGGCCTCTTGAACTGAACTGTGCTGAGAACTTTATTTAAGAACCCAAAGTTGGGAGAGAGGGAGAAAATGAGCATCTTCTGAAATTAAATGATAGGAGGATCAACAAAGAAGAGTTTAATCAGACACCATTAAATGGTTTATGAATGTGTTACTTTAAGACATTTAGGAAACACCCAAATGGAATCAAAGGTGACTTGGATATAATTTCAAAAAGATCTGATAGGAATGGGCCTAAAGTCTACTAATCTATAATGTAATTATATAGAAGTTTAAGAACCGTTTTAACATAAGCAATCCATTCACTGAAGAAAATGTAGAAAATACAGACAAGTGAAAGAAATAATAAAAAGCACACAAACTTCCTCCTTTACCACTAGAACAAGAAATACTAGTATCTGTGTTGTTATGAAGGTTGATGATGGAGAAACTAAAGACAATAACAGCTGAAAGTATTCATAAGTTGACTGCAGTAATCAAAGGGGTGTCATGTGACATCAAACTGTGCATGCTACTAGGGTCTGGTGGCCACTTTAAATACATGCTGGACTTCTTCCTCTCAGGCAAACCCTCTGAACCTACCAGGAATATTATGGAAGTCATCCAAACACACAAGGACTAATGAGTTTTATAAGAATATACTGTGAGACCATCTCAATAAATGAAGAGAATATATTTGGTAAAATTCAACATCCATTAGTGATAAGAACTCTCAAAATACTAGTGTAACCTACCCCTCCATTCTTCTGACATTGTTTCTATAAATGCTGACTCTGACTAACATGCAACTTGTAGATAAACAACACATTTGTATAAGAATTCCAGTAACTAATTTCAAAAGATACAGACTCCACCCATCAGTCATTCTAGCCCTAGGAGATTTGCTGACCATCAACCTGACACATATCAGACCAGTTTTGAGTTCCTTATTAAAATAAAGAGACTGTGCTGTTCTGCACATAGATAACTTTTCAACTCGCTCCCCTTGATTTCTTTGTTCTGTTTTCCATCTCCCTCCTTATAAAAACCCCTGCCCGCAATGAGATGTTAAGAGTGTCTTTGGGACATGAGTCACCATCTTCACAATCTGCCAGCTCTTGAATAAACCGATTTCCTTTCCACCAGTCCCTGTCTCTTGGTTATTGGTTTTTGAGTAGCAGACAGCGGAACCTAGGTTTGGTTATCACCAAGAATGGAAGAGAACTTACTCAACCTGATAAAGGACATGTATAAAAAACACACACATTATAATGGTGAAATGCTGAACACTTTTCCTCAATCTTACCACTCTATTCAATATCATACTGGAGTCCTTAGGCACTGCATCAAGGTAAGAATCTACACCTATAAAAGAGTAACATGCAAATTGGTGTCACTCCGTTACGCCCACCAGCCAATTGAGCGATATGCAAATTAAGCCAACAAAGATGGCGGTTAATTTGCATACACCGGCGAGGAGCTAAGACTGAAGACTGAAGACAGTATAGAAGGGAGCAAAGTGGCAGAAAAGGGAACAGAGCCGAGGCAGCGGAGAGACAGTGAAGAAGGGAGGAAGCAAGACAGTGGAGACTGAAAGGAGCGAAGTGGCAGAGAAGGGAGGGAGCAAGGCAGCAGAGCCACGTCAGAGGGCTTCGCTCCCTTCTCTGCTGCTTCGCTCTGGCTCAGGAAGCCCTATTCTTGCAGGAATCTTCCTGCAATGGGCCTCTAGTAGAATATAAGAAGCAAACAAAAGAGGAAAAATTCCCTTTATTCACATGTGGCATGATTGAGTGCTGAGCAAATCCAAAGATATCAACAAAATTATAGTACTAATGAGTGAAGGCTCAAGGTCTCAGGATGCAAAGTCATTATTTGAAAACCTAGGTACTTAAATACTTGTAAAAAATAACTGAAAAATAAAAATTTTTAAATTATGATTTACAATAGTTTATCAAATACACAGATGTATATGTAAGACTTCTGCACTGTAAACTACACAACATTGCTGAGAGAAATTAAAGAAGGCATAAATAATGGAGAGATTTCACATTCATGGATTTGAAAACTCAAAATGGTAAGATGAAAATTTTTATGACATTGATTTGTAGATCAATATAATTTCAATCAAAATTCCCAGACTTTTAAAAAACATGTTTTTTTATTGATTTTTTAGAGAGAGAGGAAGGGAGAGAGAGAGACTCATCCATCAGCTGCCCTGGGGGATCAAGCCTGAAACTCGATTATGTGCTCTGACGTGACCTCTGTGTGATGGGATGATGCTCAACCAACTGAGCAACACCGGCTAGGGGAATGCCAGACTTTTTATGTAGAAATTGATAAGGTGTCAATTTCAATCAAAGGCTGTCAATAGCCAAGACAATCTTGAAGAAGAAAAATGTTGTAGGACTTATATTACTAATTTTCAAGATTTACTATATAGGTTACTATATAGGTTCAGTAATTAATACAGTGTACTAGGAGAGACAAATAGTTAAATGGGACAGAATATAGAGTCTAGAAGTAAACTCACACATATGCAGTCATTTCAGTTTTGACAAAGGAGCCATTGAATTCAATGGGAGAGGAAAGTTCTTCACAATAAAATGTGCTGGAAGCCTGGCTGGCGTGGCTCAGTGGTTGAGCGTCAACCCATGATCCAGAAGATCATGGTTCAATTCCCAGTCAGGGCATATGCCCGGATTGTGGACTCAATCCCCAGTGGGAGGGCATGCAGGAGGCAGCCAATTGATGATTCTCTTTCATCATTAATGTTTCTATCTCTCTCTCCCTTTCCCTTCCTCTGTGAAATGAATAAAAAATATAAATTTTTTAAATGTGCTGGAGCAACTGGAAATACATAAAAATTGTTTTAAAGATCTTAACCTTTCTCTCCACATATATACGTGTGAAAATTAACCAGAGAGGGGTCATATGAAAGCCCAAACTATAAAATTACTAGAAGAAAAGACAGAAAAATTTCTTCATGACCTTGGGGTAGGCAATAATTTCTTGGGACACCAAAAGCACAACCATGATAGAAAAAATATAATAAATTGCACTTCATCAAAAGATTTATCATGACATAATTTTAAAAGTTAAAAGGCACACTACTGATAAAAGACTTGTGTCCAGAATATATAAAGAATTCCCACAAATCAATAATTAAAAGAACCCAATTAAAAACAAAACAAGCCATTCATAAAAGTAGCAATGTCAATGGCCATGTAGCACATGAAAAGGTACTGAACCTCATTAGACACTAGGGAAGTGTTTAAATTAAGCTACAGTGAAATACTATACCCGCACTAGAAGGGCTAAAATTAGAAAGTGTAATAAAATATCAAGTGTCACAGGATGTAGAAAAATTGGAACTCTATATTGTTGATAAAGTCACTTTGCAAAATGGTTTGGCAGCCTCTAATAAATTTAAACACTCACCTACCTTATGGCCCAGCAATTCTACTGATATGTCTGTGCCCAAGAGAAATGAAAAATACAAATAGACTTGTTGAAGAATGTGCATAGCAGCTTTATTCACAAAAGCAAAGAACTGGAAACACCCCAAATATCCATCAATAGAACAGATAAGCATATTGTGTCATATGCATATAAGAGAGCACTACTATAGAGATAAACACAACTGAACTAGCTAGACATGCAGCAACATGATGAGCCTTAACACCATTATCTGAATCTCAAGAGTCACTATCACACCATTGCTCACCTGGTTTAATTTCATTCACTTAATCTCATACCAACCCTATAAAGTAGATACTATTATTCCTCAGTTTTAGTAATGAAAAAAGATTTGAAGAGAAAAAATAACATCTAATTTTTATTTTCGTTCATTTATTAATTCATTCAATAGTTACTGAGCATATACTGTTTACCAACAGGCAGTGTCCCATGTGTTAAAAATGTAACGTCAACAAAACTAGACACAAGCTCTAAATCCAGTTCTTTCACTACACAACACTGCCAGGTACTGTGACAGACCTAACATATAAAAGAATGAATAAGTCATTGTCACCTCCTTTAAGTTCAGAGTCTAGCAGGAGAAACAAGCAGCTACGCAACCAATTATAATGCAGTAAAATACAGAAAGAGCTCTTGCAGGTAAGTATATACAAAGTGAAATATCTGAAAATCCTGGCCAAGTTGATTGAAGTTCAAGTGGCATCTCAATTAGTAATGTCACAGCAGACAGAATGCCTTCAGGCACTGAGGGAGAATAGGAGGAGTTTAAGATCTGAAACTAAATACAGTTGGTGGGGAGGCAGGCTCAGTATTCACATTTGTGGAATGTGAGTAACTACCCAACAACATGAAGAGTTGCTGTGAGAAAAGGAAATAGTACCTGTAAAGACTGATGCAGGTGCAGAAGAAACTTGAGTTATAGTAGCTTTTAGTTTTTCAACAAATAACTGGCCTTATTGCCAACATTCATCTCCTATTGTAAATTTGTATCTGTCTCCACAAAGCTTCACTTCTCAAAACAAGAATATGATTAACTTCCTGAGGCTGGGAAGCTTAAGTCTAGACCTAAGGCCATTGTGATTTGCTGGCTTTTGACCTCCCTCCTCACTTGAACTTGACTTGGGCCCCAATCTATACCATGAGGCTGTGGATTAAGTAGAGTCCGCTGTCTCCATCTGAGTGGTTTATAGAAGCTTGGAGGCCAGGACCTAACGGCATTTGGACTCGTGGGAACCACACCCCTCTACACTGAGCCTCCTTGTACAACCACTCAGATCATGCACTTCATCAGCAGCCTCCTCCGTGCCCAGCTCACAGCAACACTCAAATAAATCTTCAATAGGTTCCCCTATCAGCCTACAGATTTCCAGAACGGAGGCTAGCAGCCAGTATCAAATTCATCTGAGGGAGACCGCCCAGGCAGGAAGGAGCAAAATGGCAGAACTTTCTCCCCGAAGAGGCTCTTCTCCAGGCGCCTGCATCCAAGATTTTAATATAGATAATAAAACAGGCTCAGTGTCCCTTCTGATAGCACAGTTATTGGGGCTGACTACTGAAGCCTTTACAAAACAAGAGCTCAGGAGTTTTGCAAGGCTGCCTGGCTCTTTACTGACATTTCCAGTCAAATTAGAATAATTACAGCAAAGGTGACCACTCTCCTAACCACAGAGTTTCTATGTGCACAGTTGACTGGTGAACAGATGATGCAGGAGGGTGTTTACATTAATCATCAATGCAAACAGCTCTACAAGGAGCATGGCACACGGAAAGACTGCAGGCTTACACCGTGCCACAGACAGACTGTGGGTGATGTGGGCAAATGACATAAGCTCTCCGAGCCTCAGGTCCCCCAGCTATGAAATGGAACAGTGATGCCCTGCAAGGATGTTGTGAGAGTTACAATAATGTAGACAAATGCCTGGCATGGTGCCTCGCATGTAGCAGACACCTAATAAATGGTTATTTATTATCATAATTAACATAAGGCATAGTCATCTATAGTTTCAGCAGAGCCAAGGAGGAGATATATGCTATGAGTTGATTGCTTTTGTTGGCTAGAGGCCATGCGAAATGGCTTTTAGCCTGCTTACATGGAATGGAGTTCAGTGACGGGTGAGAGAGAAGGAGAGAAGGAGAATATGTACTGGCTGGATAGAGGCTATCAGAAGAGAGAAAGAGGGGAGAAAGGGTTGAAAAAGTAGCTTTCAGAAGAAATACGTATACCTTGTTGACTATAAGCTTTGTATAGGCAGGGCCTATGTTTTACTTTTTAGTTATCATTCCGTGCTCCATCAGAGTCTAACTTTACACCTGGCACCTGGCAGACACCCAGTAAACATGTACTGAGTGCACACCTGGCTTTGGTGCTGCACTCTGACTTGCAGGTGTGGCTATGACTAAACACAGGAAAAGGAAACCCACAGTGGTGCTGGGGACAATTGTCAAGCAGTGGCTCTGATAAGCAGAAGTGCCTTTGTCCTTGGGGTTGAGTCACTGAGCCATTACACTGAAATAGTGTGACAGGTCCCATTCACAACACCAGTCATGACAGGAGGTCACTCTCCCAGCAAAGCAACCAACCTTAGATAGAAGCTCCAAGTCTTAATGTAGGAAAGGTCTGCCCAATGCGTTACCATCCACCCCAGGGTGCAGATCAGGTGCATGAAATATTCTAGTGTCTCATCCTGGACTAGTTGTTCTGCATGCATTGCTCTCATTAATCCTTATGACAACCCTATGGGAGGGATCAGTTTTCTATAAATTAATAAAATTTACCAAGGTTAAATAACTTGCCTAAGGTCAGATATCAACCACACTCCCAAACCAATGCCCCTTTCATCTACTTGAAGCATAATTCACATTCAGAGCAGTGCACATATCATCAGAATACATCTCCATACATCTTCACAAATCGAGCACATTTAGTAACCAGCACCCTGATTAGGGAACAATTCCCCTTGTGCTCCTTTTTCACCAGTCACTCTCTCGTCCTTGGGCAGCCACTATTTTGACTTCTCACTACTCTGTGAATTGTGCCCAGAACACTCTAGTCTCTAGTAATCTCTCCTTCCTTTGAATTCATAGGTTTTTCTTCTGTGTACCACCTATTTAGAATTTCCCAATACTTTCTTATAGGGTCGACTATTTGTTTTTGTTTGTTTTTTCCATATCTTATCTTTCTAATCTATATATCTAAAAGACTAAGCGACCGTTCCACCATTCAACCGGTAGCTATGATGTGGACTGACCACCAGGGGGCAGACACTCAACGCACAGGCATGGGAACATGGAACAGACTGATGAATCTCAGAGGAACACGTGCACAGGTGGGGTCCCTCAGCCTGGCCTGCGGAGACTGGACCGAATCATGCACCAGGCCTCCGACATTCCCCGAGGGATCCCGGATTGCGAGAGGGCACAGGCTAGGCAGAGGGACCCACCGGTGCAGGAATCCATACAACAGCCTCTAGTTATGATTATAAGTTCCTTGGGGCCACAGTATTATACTGCTTTAACATTCCCCTAGTACATCTGGTATGGAGCAATTACTCCAAAATATATGTGCCTAAACACTTTTCTTTTTTTGTTTTGTTTGTTAATCCTCACCTGAGGATAGTTTTTCCATTGATTTTCTTTTTCAGAGGGACTGAAGAAGAGAGCAACAGATGTGAGAGAGACACATCCATTGGTTGGCTCCTGCACACCCCGCAACTGGGCCAGGAATCAAACCTGCATCCCAGGTACATGCTCTTGACCAGGAATAGAGCCCCAGACACTTCAGTGTATGAGCCGACGCTCTACCCAGGGCTAAGCACTTATTTTCTACTTTCTGTATGTCTGACACTGTTTTAAGGACTTTATGTGGATTATCTTATTTAAACTTTCCAACAATCCAATGAGATAGGTAGTGCTATTATCTCTTTATAGATGACAAAACTGAGGCACAGAGACATTGAGTCACTTGCCCAAGGTCACACTGTGAGGAAGGGATGAAGTCAGATTTCAAACCCAGGCACTGTTACTGTAGGGCCTGCATGATCAGTCACACTGTAAAGACAAGAAACTCCACCTTCTCAAAACTCAATCCTCTTCCTTTCATGATTTCAGAATAGCTTTAAAAAACCATGAGCTTCCTGGCATCCCAGAGATCACTCTGCCTTGACACTAAACCACATTAGTAAAAACAACTCATTGACTCATTTTTAACTCATTGACTCTTAGCGAAACGAAGAAAGGGAAATTTTGCTAAAAGTGGGCATTCTGCAATAAAGCAGACAATCAAAAGGTACAATACAGCATGAACCCCATAACAAATTATCAAGCAAAGGCAGCTCTGCCACTGTGCCTAAGCATGGTAACTACCATCTTCTTTAGCTGGCAGGGACAACAATGAGCACCAATAATTTAAATAGAAGAGCAAACGATACTTTGGGTGGAATATAATTTAAATAAGGAATACTTCTAAAACTCAAATTTATCCTGAATAGTCAGCATGGGGGGAGGAGGTACCAATCTATAGAAACACGGAGTGTTTTAACTGGAACAGTATCTGAAGATTCATCTCAACAATTGCTTTTTCAGACTCTTCACGCTTCATAAAATATGAGTGCAGGCCAACACCACCAAGAGAGACTTAAAAAACAACAATAGAAGTTATACTTCCAAACGAATGTAAGCTGGTGCGCCATGCTCACATTGCACTGCTGCAGTTATGTGTAATGTAAGGCATCTGGATTACATCTTTTGGAAATGTTTTCAGAACCTGCAGTGTTGTCTTGACCTAAGTGGTGGCAAATCTTCATTCCTGACATCAACTGGGTTTATATGAAGCTTTCTATCTTTAACTTTCATTACTATGACTAAGGAAGGAGAATCACTTTTGACTCTGGAATGTAAGGTTCTAAAAGCACATCACAAACACAAGTTTATAAGTTTTGGGCACTGTCATAGTCAGTAGTGAGTGTCATGACTTACACCATCTCAGGATTGAGCCAATCAAGCTCAACCAGAAATTATTTTTTAAAGGCCTCTCAGCACACAAAACACAATCTCAGAGTCTACATACTGAGTTGGGGCATTTATTCACAGGTATGCCTCTTGGTGTTGGACAAAACCCAGACAATTATGCTATTCTGAGTCCATCCCTAGAAACTTGTGGCGGGTGGAATGAGCCATGAAGAGAGGGTAGCTTTTGGTGTAATGAAATATGAAGGAACTGAAGGAGGAAAAATAAATTCTCAAGGACATGTTTCACCCATAGAGTCTACACCGAGGGACTGTGGGAGAATTAGGTACAGACAGGCTGCTTCAAGAGGCAAAATCTGGAATTTTAAAACTCAGAAGGGCTGGTTTCTGGGGCAGTGCCGGCCAGGTACAACAGGCTGGTCTTCTGATAGGAAACCTTTATTTGGGTCAGCAATTGGATTAATAAACTTTCCTTGGTGTTTGCCTAAAACTGCACATCTTGAGTGTCTTGCCCTGCTTCTGTGGAAACAGAAATGGGTCATCAAACACCCAAAAATCTGAATCCTGAGCTTAAGTGTCCTTATCAATAGAATAAGCAAAATCACACTTACCTTACAGTACTTATGCAAATTAATGAGATTTCATGAAAAGCATTCACTATAGTGTCTGGCATATAGCAGTTGCTTGATAAATAAGTTATTGTAAGTGGCTTCAAGCAAAAAAGGAGATGCCAAATATTGGATCTGAACTATTAATTTCTAGATTGAGAGAAAAATTTAGTCAAGCCTGGCTAATTCTAGAATTTGTTGAATCTGCACATTTTGAATGTATATTTTCTTGAAATACATTATACATTCTTGTTAGTCTACATATATTTCACAATTTTATTTGGTTAAGAGAATAAAAAAATCACTTAATCAATTGTCCTTGAGAAAATCTATTCATAAATATTCAGCTCCTTTGCAGACCTCACCTTTCTTGAAGTTGCTAGAGAATGTGGTTCCACTGTGAAATATTCTTTCTGCATCTGTTTTGATCATGACTCTGTCTCTAAGGGCACACAGTAACAGAGTTTGTGGGGGAGCAGAAAAACAGGAGCTGTTCATTCTATCATTGTTCCTCTCTTGCATAATAGACAGTTATGTATTTCCTATGGAGAGTCAGAGAGAATATGCCAAAGACAGGAATAGACTAAGTCAAAGGTGTTGTTATCTAGTTTTAGAATCCTCCACACAGGTGATGACCCTTACATTTCAAAACAATGACTCTCCAATTGTTTTCTGTCCAAGGTCACTTTGGAAGGTCAATAAACTAAAATACCACATATTCAGGACCCTGATTTAGGGCTGAAAAACCTATCCTTATGCCACTTGGAGAATTCATTGAATATCTGTGGACCTCAATTTCTACTCCTGTAAAGTGAAGGGTTAGATTAGGTGATCTTGAGTTTGTCCTGTCTTTAAAACCCTGTACTTCATATCCATTCTTCTGCTTTTTTATTATGAAAGAAAGCAGTGTGACCCACCCCACTCTGACCAGAATGAAGAACGTGACATTGCTTTGATGATACACAATTGAAAGAAATGATAAAATATGAACTCATGCCAGAGAGAAAGATGTTACAGTATCATCCTGAAGTCATGTGATGTGCCTGCTTGTCATATATGCTTTCTTTCTCCCCATCTATAGTAACAATAGAAAAATATCTGAGAACCCTCAAAATGGGTTATTTAATTCCAACTTATGAACCATCAAGACTAAGTAGGGCTGCAGACAGACAGAGTACCTCCTCCTGCATATGTGGTCAACAGGTGAGCAATGGCAGTATCAGGGCAGTGTTCAAGTTTAAGTTCTATAGAACTAAGAAGTCTAATTGGCCTCCAAATGGCTGGGCATCCAGGTGTTACTCCTGAGCTAACCATAGCTAATATTTATTGCATACTAACCACATGCCAGGTCATAAAGCCATGTGCTATATAGATAATACTGCTTCATTTAATATGTGATGATCACCTTCTTGAGGGCCAGGAAACCAGGCTACAGAATCCTAGGGTCCTGGCCATGCTATTCAGCTGCATTGTGTTGACAATTCATTCACAGTGGAGATGGACAGGAAATCTCCTGTTTCCATCCCATGTGCCTTCTTTCCAGGTCCAGTGATTCACATCCTTTCCTCTCAAGCCTGAAAGTCATGAGAGATTGGATGGCTCAGAAAGTTTGATTCTGAACTTGCTCTTTGATTTTTTAAGTGTTTTCCTCTAAGCACCGTATGTTTCAATGACTACCTGTCTTCCATGGTCAAGTTAACTGATAATCCCTGGTGCACTTGCTCTGTGTTAGGCATTGGTTCGAGTGGCAGGTTTGAGCTAGGATTTGAGCTGAATGACAAGTGCATGTTTAGGACTTGGAGAACAGGAAAAAAAATTATTCCCACTGGAACTTAGATTCCCACTTCCTGGAAGATAGAGCTAAATCTGTATTTCTTTTTGTATTGCATCTAGTTTTGTACCAGTGATTGGAAGGTAACGTATATGGGAAAGAGCAGGAGTAGGAGCAAGTAAAATACTCGCCTTCATTGCCCCATTCTTGCCCAACCATCTCTGCTCGGCTCTCCTCTCCTTATCATCAAGATAGAACCCTGATACTGAGAAGGACCAAATGTCAAGGGGGGTTTAATTCAGGAGGGGCAAAGGAGAAAGGAAAAGGCTGAGATGCCTCTTTATTATATTAAAAGCAAAAACAATTCTTTAATTCATATTACGTGCCAGGCACCATGCAAGAAACTTTTCTGAGGTTACCTTACTTGCTTCTCATATGAATCCTAAGGGCAAGATATTATTAATTGTATAAAAAGAGGAAGGCAACGAGGCAAAGAGAGGTTAAATAACATGCCTGAGCTGTACAGTCAGAAGTGGCAGAGCTGAGATTAAAAGGCTTTGCTAGTGGAAACAAAGGGATTTGCTCTGGAAAGAATTTTGTTAAAATGGTATTTACTCCTGACAGGTCTAGAAAGGGCAGACCCCTAGGAATCCAAGAGACTGTTTATCGCTGACCTTCTCTGGAACTAGCCAGGGTACATCGGGTAGGAAAGCACCTTATTCTCATATATTATTTTTGTTGTATAGGTTTTAATCAATAAAGGAGTGACCAATTAACATTGACCAGTGAGACATATGGGCCTTCTGGCTTCGCTACTTGAAAAAATCCAACACAGTTATTCCCTGGCCTTTGGTCAACATGGCATACCATACTATTTCCATCTAAGTAGGTAAGAGGAGTGTGTGTGTGTGTGTGTGTGTGTGTGTGTGTGAGAGAGAGAGAGAGAGAGAGAGAGAGAGAGAGAGAGAGAGAGAGAGAGAGAATGAGAATGTGTTGAATTTGTGGCAGTGTATGCACAAAGCTCAAGGCACACCTTGCATTCTTGGCTAAAATTCCTTCCTCCTCATAGAGAAAGGAGATTATGTGATTGTTTTAGTCATTCTTCTTTTTCTGAAATGGCTTTGGGTGGGATACATTCTGGCTGGGGTTTAAGCTCCCACATAGACCAAGCACCACGGCAGGCTACTGACACCCTCCTAGGAAGAGGGGTCAGGAGAGGAACTTCACCTGTCACACCTGTTCAGACCCTCTATTACTGTTCTCAAGATAAACTGAGGCTGCACTGGCTCCTGGAAGTTTGAGATTTCATACTTTCTACTGTAACTTAGTGAAACTCCCCTAAATCTAAGGTGACCAGATTTTAACATTGGTAAAGTGGGACACCATTGACCGAGGAGGGTTCTTTTATTATTATTATTATTACTTAAAATATTACAAAGAGTAGTACATATGTCTCTTTCCAAAAATCGGGACTTTTTTAAAACGCTGCGGGACACGGGACAAATCGTTAAAAATCAGGACTGTCCTGCCAAAAGCGGGACGTCTGGTCACCTTACCTAAATCACTTTTCCTGCAAATTACAAACTCAATGAGACCAGGATAAACAGGCACCATACCTCCTACCTAAGGAATTCTTGCTGCTCCTTCCTAGTATCTAGATTGGGTTTGGTGTTTAAATCAAATGGCCCCCCACTGTTTAGATATGTACTGCCTAGCTCTGGTTTCTTGATGCATTTGCCTGTATTGATCATACTGTACTGATTTACAGGAACCTGACAATTATTTTGGAAATTGGTGTTTTTCTAGCTTTTAAAGACATTTCCAGAGTCCAGTCTGGTTAACTTTTTGTGTGTATGTAATCAATCATCTTTTGGAAGCAAACTCTTTGTGCCATTATTCAACACTTTGGGTAAGAATGCTTTTTAAGAAACATGCCCTTGCTTGTAAAGCCTGGCAGTCAAAAGAGAAGAACTCTTACAGGCAAATTATTTAAAAAGACCGAGCCCCATGCTTTCACTCCTCTTGCTGTCCTGGTCTCCTCCTTCCCCTCTTCCTCCTTTTTCCTTTCTTATATTTTCTTTTTAAAAAAAATATTTTTATTGATTTCAGAGAGGAAGGGAGAGGGAGAGAGAAATAGAAACATCAATAATGAAAGAGAATCACTGATTGGCTGCCCCCTGTACACTCCCTATTGGGGATCGAGCCTGCAACCCAAGCATGTGCCCCCAACCAGGAATCGAACTATGACCTCCTGGTTCATAGGTTGACATTCAACCACTGAGCCACGTCAACGGGGCACTTTCCTTTATTTTCAGTCTACCGCGTCCATTCTACACACTACCTTCTGTCCTTCCATCCTTCCTGGGCCTTGCTTCAGTTCATGGATTCTGTCACAAAAGACTATTCAGTCCCATCAAGGAAAATTAAAACCTGACAGAGGCCCAAGTTTTGCCACCCCAAAATATGACTTTTGGAATACTGACTTTAAGCTAGTTATTAAGAAACCAAAGACTCAGAAAGAACTTGGGACCCTCCCCCTTTACTATCTGAAAGGAACTCAGATAGTAAAGCCCAGGCAGGGAGCATCACCTCAGCATCATAAAATAAACCAAAGGTGGCCGGAGGGAGAATCTAGCAGAACCTGCCTGTTGAACTTCCCTGGGTCCCACTGTTTCCTGGTTACCCAGCAAGACTTTGTTTATCACGGCATTTGTTCTTTCTGCTCTACCTGTAAAGCATCTGCCTTCTCTTTGAAATCCCAGATCCCTGCCCCCACCCCTCCTTTGTCCAAAATGGCATATGAACCTCAACTGCCCAATGTGTCTTCAGATCTCATATTCTTATGGCACCCCTGCCTGCATATCCATAGTAAAATCTGGACATTTTCTCCTGTTAATTGGTCTCATGATTATCAGCCCAGCCAGAAGAACTTAGAAAGGTGGGAGAAAAGTTGCTTTCTTGACCCCTACAAACCTATCTCATGATCAGATCAGTGACCAGAATCCAGGGTTTTGTTTTTGTTTTAATTTCTTCCAGTATATTTTGGGTGTGAAGTGAGATGGTACGAGAAGAGAAATAGGGAAAGTGAATTTTAAGATCCTTGAACACAGACACTGAAATATAGTAATCTTTGCGCCTTCCATTAAGCCTAATGCAGCACCTTCATTGAACAGCTTTATCGCATGCCTTCAATATGCAGAATCAATAGTGAACAGTGTGGGCATTTGCCTCACATACTCCTCAGTCTAGTGGGCATGAGAGAAAACTGATTTTTAAAAACTCCAAGAGCCTGGTCGGCATGGCTCAATGGTTGAACGCTGACCTATGAATCAGGAAGTCATGGTTCGATTCCCGGGCAGGGCACATACCTGGGTTGTGGGCTCGATCTCCAGTGGGGGGCGGTCAGGAGGCAGCCGATCAATGATTCTCTCTCATCATTGATGTTTCTATCTCTCTCCCTCTCCATTCCTCTCTTTGAAATCAATAAAAATATATTTAAAACAAACAAACAAACAAACAAACAAACAAAAACCCCAACTTCAAGAAATATCCCTGGCTGGTGTGGCCCATTGGTTGAGCGTCAGCCCATGCACTGAGTGGTCACCAGTTTGATTCCCAATCAGGGCACATGCCCAGGGTTGTGGGCTTGATCCCCACTGGGGGGTATGCAGGAGACAGCCAACTGATGTTTGCTCTCACATCAATGTTTCTCTCTCCCTCTCCCTTCCTCTCTCTCTTTAAAATCAATTTTTGAACCTATGAACCTGATCGGGAATCAAACTGGTGACCTCTTAGTGCTCAACCAATGGGCCACACCAGCCAGGGCTACTTCTTGGAGTTTGTTGTTGTTGTTGTTTTAAAAATATTTTTTTATTGATTTCATAGAGAGGAATGGAGAGGGAGAGAGATAGAAACATCAATGGTGAGAGAGAATCATTGATTCGCTGCCTCCTGCCCACTCCCCCGTCCCCCCGACTGGGGATGGAGCCCACAACCCAGGCATGTCTCCGGACCAGGAATCAAACAGTGACTCCCTGGTTCATAGGTTCAAAAACACAACAAGAAATAGATCATTACAAACTGTGATGAAAGAAAGAACACACTTATCAGAAAACATGGGCTGGAATCCTCATCTAGCCTGGGGGTCATGGTAGGCTTCCTGGCGAAAAAGACACTGAAGCAAAGATCTGAGTATGAGTAGCAGTTAAGGGAGTTACATTTGTAAAACATTCAGCAAAGCACAGGCTTTTCTACTTACAATAACTGCAGTACCACTTTCCGTGTGTGTGGGAGAGGTGTAAAAGAAACCTAGACATGTCATCTGAATCTTTCATTTTACAACTAATGGGATTAAAGTCTCCGCATGAGCTGCACAAGGCCGCTCCGGCTCCCAGCCCAGAGCTCTTGGAAGCACGATTTGGACGACACCACAACTAGAAAGGCAGTTTCTGTGGCCAAAACAGACTTAAAGGCAGTGATGACAGGACTCTGGAGACATCAAGATTGAAGAGAACCAAAGTTTTATCACCCTGAAGCTGCCTTTTGGGATATTGAGTTTAAGATAGTTATAAAGAAACAAGACTCAGAAACTTTCCTGCCCAGGGGATTCAGACTGAGAGACCTGCTTCAGGAAGGAACTCTTAGGATTTCACCTTAGCCTGATTTGAATTAAGTGTGGTAAACAAGAGGATTACGGGCAAGTGCCCCTTAGCTAGGTATCCCCTGTGTCCCATTGTTTCTGAGTTTCCTACCAACAATTTGCCTGCCATGTGTATTCAGCTCTTCCTCAACTACCTGTAAATCACCCATTCTCCCTTCTGAAATCTTATACCCAATCCCCACTCAACCTTTTCTCCTTTGTCCAAAATGTCATATATACCCAAGGTTGCCTCACTATCTTTGTACCTTTTTAAAAAGTATATATTTTATTGATTTTGTACAGAGAGGAAGGGAGAGGGATAGAGAGCTAGAAAGATCAATGAGAGAGAAACATCGATCAGTTGCCTCCTGCACACCTCCTACTGGGGATGTGCCCGCAACCAAGGTACATGCTTGTTACAGTAATTATGGAAGAGTGTGTTAGTTAGGTATATGAAATGTATTAGTTAGAGTTTGGTTCACAGTGAAAAGACTTTTTAAGTTTTAGGATGTGTCAACTACTTTACAAAAAACTAGAAATGTTAAAGTAAAAAGTGTTACACCCCGTTACACCCTACTATACCCCGTTACGCCCCAAATGTGTGAGATCGATAGAAGGGCAGAAGCCACACCAGGCATCCACCTTAAGACACTGAAGAAACCCGCCAAAATGCGCTTAAAAGGGGAGCTCCTGAGCAGGTGCCTCAGAGCTGTCAAACCGCTCCTCCACGGTGCGACTGCTCTCGCCTCCTCTTCCTGAGACTGCCAGAGACAGAACTCTGTCCAAGTGAAGCCAGAGCCGAGCCGGAGGCCGGAGTGTGCCGAGAAAGGAGCTGAAACCTGCGAGGAGCCCTGAGCTGCGGTGCGCACCTTGTTTTGTCGAGGATGCCCCGCTTGTGTGTCTCATCGCGAGGATCGCCGGGTGGCCTGCCTGAGCCCTAGGAGCCGCTAGGATTTGGGTAAATAAACCCTGTGTGATTCCAGCATCTAACTGTGCGTCCGTGTGTATGTGTCTTTGCTCTGATCCTCAATAAATCCCCTGCTCTTCGTCAAAAAAACCTGGGATAGTAACCTCGGACTCCATAAGAGCAGTAGCTTGGCCTGTCCATTAACCCGTGCGTTGTCAACCAGTTTGGGGATCTGGGACAATGCCCATGACCGGAATCGAACCTGGGACCTTTCAGTCTGCAGGCCAATGCTCTATCCATTGAGCCAAACTGGTTAGGGCACCTTTTTTTTTAAGAGAGAGTGAAAGGGAGGGGGACAGACAGAGAGAAATGTTGATGTGAGAGAGACACATTGGATTGGTTGCCTCCTGCATGTGCACTGACTAGGGCTGGGGATCGGGCCTGAAACTGAGATACAGACTCTTGACTAGAATCGAACCCGTGTTCAGTCCTCGGGCCAACACTCTGTCCACTGAGCAAAACTGGCCAGATCTGTCTTTGTACTCTTCATGCATATGTGAATTCCCCATGCACATGCATTATAATTTTATTTTCTCTTATTAATCTGTTTCTGTTAATGTAATAGCCCAGCTAGAAGAATTTAGAAGGAGGGAACAAAAGTATTACTTTTTTTTTTGGCCCACACAAGATCAAAGGCTTATCCCATATTCAAACAGTATGCAGTGGGTTGGGGATAAAAGGTTTTTAAAATCAAACTTTTAATACAGTGCTGCTTCTGAAGAATGGTTCAATGTTCAAGTATTTTTTATCAAAATTTATTTGTAAACCAGGAACAAAGAGTGAACCAGGCAGGTTTCCCCATCTGTATGCAAAATAAAAACAACATGGAGAAGCATATCGGTAAAGTGGCCATGTGAAAAGTCAACCCAAAGTGATACTGAATGCCCACTGATTTCATCCATTAGCTGAGCAATAACTACAAATAGCCTTAAGTTCTGACAGTCACCACACCTGAGACTACACAAGGAGCCCTAAGTAACAGGCTGGGCATTTATTTATTTATTTAATTGATTTCAGAGAGGAAGGGAGAGGGAGAGAGAGAAACATCAATGATGAGAATCACTGATTGGCTGCCTCCTGTACACCCCCTACTAGGGATTGAGCCTGCAACCTGGGCATGTGCCCTTGACTGGAATTGAACCTTTTGGTCCACAGATCGATGCTCTATCTACTGAGCCAAATTAGCTAGGGCTAGGCGGGCATTTTTAGAGCCCGTGCAGCCTCCTGGGAAGTCAATACCACCTAAGCAACTTTTCTTAACAGCTTCCTCATTCTCTTTCCTCCCTTTACGACATAGTTCACTCTTGGTTGGCTGTCCTTCCTTCTCAGTATGCAATGTAGGTACATTGTTGATTAGAAGAGCTGCTGAATGCAGAGGGAGAAACCTACATTCTGATCCATTTGGCATCTCCACACTTAAGAGGGGAACCCTGGCAGTAATCCAGGCGCCTAACTATCACTCAATTAAGCAATGGTAGGGAGTGAAAGTTTTCTAAGTGCTACCAGGGGGTGTCAGAAAAGAGGCCTCATTAAGAAGGGAGAAAAAGATGCTATTGACAAAGGATTAAACCTTGATTCCTTCCCAGCCTCACACCTCTTCAGGGGACAAAAGGTTAGAAATGTCCCTCCAATCAAAACAAGATCTCTCGCTCTGCCTCTACATGATTCTTAGCCCCTGCTTTGTGTTGGCCTCTCTGTCTCTGCAAAGAAGCTGCTCCATTGAAACATCATAGAAAAAAGCAGTTGTCCCCCAGACAACTGCACACAGGCATTTCCAACGTAGGCAGTGCCGGCAAAATTCTCAACCTGTTGCTATAGTAGCAGAAAGAATGTGATGTGAAGGAGCAGCTCTGGGAGATCTATATCCAAATCCCTCCCGCTCCAAAGAGAACATTAACCCTTCACTGCCCTTTCTCAGGGCAGGAGCACCTAGAGGGGGGAAAAGTCCTAAATTTTCCTTAGGAGCTAGACAATGTAGTCCTAGCATTGCAACTCCTTCATTCACCCAACAGTTATTAATTTCGATTCTGTTATGCTGGCTCCTGGGTTTCCAGTGGTAAACAATGCAGACTTGGCGCTAGGCATTGAGCAAGAGGAGGGGTAGGAGATTAAGTCATTGCTAAAAGAACAATATATTATGAAGCATCAGTGTTGTATGAGACACCCATGAAGTTTTCAGCAAAGCCATCACCAGAATAGAAACAACCTATCCAAGATAACCATTGAATTATTTGTTAAGTATAGAAGACCCTACATATCCGGGGCCACTGCAATTATTTGCTTGTTTGCAGGTGTGATTTTGACAACAAAAATACCATAGAAATGCTGGCTCCACTTATGCCTCCTACAAAGCATTAGTTCAAATGAGTTGTTTAATCAAATCAGTTTCCCCACATAAAATAGAAATAACACTGTTTGTCAGGGAACAATTGCAACCAATTGCTGAACAGTCACCATGCAACAGAAATGGCAGGGAGGGCTCAGAAAATACACAAAAAGAAGCCACTCACAAGAAGGTCTTCTAAACAGTCCCCACCCCAATTTATTTCTGTGGTCAAGGTAGTAAACTCAAGAACTGCTGCTTAGAAAGTACCTTTAATCCAGTTTACTTCCCCTAACACTGCGGTGGGGAAATCTCATTATTACTGAACACCTCCCTGCCAGGCTTCCTTGTTCCCCATGGAGCATAAATACTAGGAGGGCAGGGTTTCTTAGGAGAATAAACTCAGTAGGTAATGATATCCTCATGGGCCTTTTGTGAAAGAAGACAGCATTAATAAGGTTGCCAGACAAAAGCTGAAACACCAAAAGGACAGGTTGCTAATCTCGGCTGGCCGGTAGACGTGGTCTCAGGGAAGTTACATAATCCTCTGTACCCCCGTTTCCTCCCACGTACATCTGATACGTGGTTCCAAAGGCACAGAGTCATCCGCAGCAATGCTTATAAATCAGTGGCCTGTAATAAAGTACACCATTATTATTCTCAGTAAAACCCTTGGTTCCAAAGACACAGAGTCATCTGCAGCAATGCTTATAAATCAGTGGCCTGTAATAAAGTACACCATTATTATTCTCAGTAAAAACCCTGGATAACACGGTTTTTACCCTGGAGACGATCTGAGAACCTCAATCATATTTCAGAAAACTGGTTTCTTATCTGAATCGGAGGCATAGGCTACAAGCCTTTCACAAAACAAATTGGGGAAAGATAGGCCATGAGGGAGGGATATTCACCAAAATCTCTAGCCACAGTAGCGTTGGGCTAGGGTTTGGGAAACAGTCCCAAGTGTTTGGACTAAATGGAAACTTTTTGCCCCAGAAAGAAGTGATGGTAGCATGAGGATGTTGCATAATCTGAGGTAAAGACTATACTCTAAATAATGTTCCTTCTGGAAGTGGGCAGTGGGCAACCAAGCCCAGTGACCCACGGCCTTTACATTGAGGAGGATGGGGTGAAGGTGGAAATGGAGATGCCAGTGCCAATAGAACGGTACTCCGTGCCTACCAAGTTTGGGGTACTTGCAGGAATTCTTTTCCCTTTAAAATTCCATTGGCTAGATCATAGTAGCCAAGAGTCTGACGCTTCTTGCACATGACAAGGAATAGGCTGGTTCCATATGATGGACACTTTCTGCCTCTTGGTTACTCTGGGACCCAGCTATGACTTCACCAGCATTTCTCAACAGGAGAAAGGGAAGCTCCCCACATGCACTCTCCCACCACGGAGGCTTACCTTCACGGCCCTAATTCCTCACCTCTCAGTGTCCGTGCCTAATGCCACATGATTTTGCAGTTTAACTCTGCAAATATAAATTTCCCTGCCCTTTGACAATGGGCTTGGCCATGCAATTTGTTTCGACCAACAGGAAGCTAATAGATTGATGACATCACCAGAAGCTTGAAATGAGCTCGCTCCTGGTGGCTTGTGCTCTTGTGCCTCTATACAGCCATGAGAACATGCCCAAGCGGACAGCTGGTCCCAGAAGGAGGATGAGGGACATGAGGAGGAAACTCCAGGTAAGTCCAGCCAAATCAGCTGGTTGTCCCCACACCAACCTGCAGACATAGGAGTTAATAAAAGCATATGATTGGATGCCACTAAGAGCTTGTGGTTGTCTGTAATGCAGCATTTTTGTAGCAACAGCTAACTGATAGACCTACTATAGTAAAAATCCACCTGCACTTTAAAGGTTAAAACACTGTTTGCTTTGTTTTCTTAACACATTAGTAATGGATCTCTGATATTTTTTCTCCGCCATCAGACTATACAGTCCTCAATGCTGGATCCTGATCCTATTACATCCCCAATGCCCAAGATTTATTCATGGAAGCCATGAATAAATGTTCTAATTCCCAGGGGACACAATGATAAGCAATACATAGTTCCAGCCATCTGTCTGCACCTGTGAATTGTTTTCTCGTCTAGGCCCAGGTCAATGTGCTTTAGCTCAAAGGTGATTACAAAGTTTACTTACGCAGCTGGAAGTATACCAAATCAGAAATGAACTCTGAACCACCTCACTGTTGTTACTTAAGTAAAGATGAACTGGAATCATTGCAACTTTAGTAATGAAAGGAACTGACAAGAGCACTAGATTGTTGGTTTTCAATCCCAGCCAAATACCAGAACTTTCTTTTCTTAAAAAGAAAAGTCTTTATTGGTTTTAGAGAGAGAGGAAAGGAGAGGGAAACATTGATGTGAGAAACATCAATCGACTGCCTCCTGCATGGCCCCAAGTGGGGACTGAGCCCACAACCGGGCATGTGCCCCAACCCAGAATCTGACCTGCGACCTTTTGGTGCATGGGATGACACTGAACCAACTGAGCCCCATAGCCAGGGTAATCAATCACCAGAACTTTCTAAATTACAGATTCCTAATTCTCATCTATATTTAGTTGAATAGTCTGGCACAAGGCCCAGGTGACTGGGTTGTTAAAAGGTCTCAGAGTAATGCTGATGATCACAAGAATTGCATCCCTGCAATAGACTCCCTCCATCCAGTGACTGAGTCTCATGCTAAGTTGTGCTAAGAATTTATAATGACATTAATAGACCCAAAAGTGAACACAGAAGGACCATCTCCAGGTGACCACATGTACCCATTATCGTTAGTATAACAAACTATTCCAAAACAAGTAGCTTAAAATGATAAGCACTGATTATGCTTACAAGTCTGTGGATTTGGATCAGTCTGTCTGAGCTCTGCTGGGCCCACTCAAGTGTGAGGTCAGCTGGCTGGTCTAGGATTGCCTCACTCACACACCTGTCTGGCATAAGACTGCTGTCACCTAGGGTGACAAGGGTCTCTGGGACACAGCAAGTCCAGGAGTGTCCATATGGTGATTGGGCTGGATTCTGAGGGACTAGGCAGAAGTATGTGAGGCCTC
This sequence comes from Murina feae, assembly GCA_004026665.1. Taxonomy (NCBI): domain Eukaryota; kingdom Metazoa; phylum Chordata; class Mammalia; order Chiroptera; family Vespertilionidae; genus Murina; species Murina feae. The sequence continues at coordinate 55,942 of PVJC01004352.1, forward strand.
TTGGGATGTAGGCTGGGGTCCAGTATAATGCATACCTTTACATCTGCACCTTCTACTGGGCAAAGTAAGTTACAAGGCCAAGCTCAGGTTAAGGGGCTGGGGAAACAGATTTTACTTCTTTTTGTTGTTGCTGTTTTAATTGATTTCAGAGAGAAAGGGAGAGGGAGAGATGATAGAAACATCAGTGACAAGAGAGAATCAATGATCGGCTGCCTCCTGCATGCCCCCTACTGGGGAATTGAGCCCCTGACCCAGGCATGTGTTCTGACCAGCAGTCAAACTATGACCTTCTGGTTCATAGGTCGATGCTCAACCACTGAGCCACACCAGGTGGGCCAGAATCTACCTGATAAAAAGAGCTACAAAGCCATATCACAAGGAACTAGATGCAAAGAGGGGAATCAGTGGGGCCATTTTGGCAACCAATTTATTACACACCTCATATAATGGGAGAAAGAGATCACCTGCAGCCAAATGTGGTTTCTAAGTGTGGGCCAACCTTTTCCCTCTAATCTCAAATACTATAAAATCCCCAGATTGAAACTGCATCAGCTATTCCTCATTTCTACTGCCTGCGCACAAACGCATCTTACTTAATACTCAAGATCTTGGTCTCAAACTAAAGCAAAAGGAATCTGTCTCAGCACTATTTTATTTATTTATTATTTATTTACGTATTTACTGATTTTTATTAATCCTCACTCGAGGATATTTTTCCATTGATCTTTTAGAGAGAGTGGAAGGGAGGGGGAAACAATAATGTGAGAGAGGCACATCGATTGGTTGCCTCCTGCATGTCGCCCAGGGCCCTGCAGGTAGGAGCCTGCAACCGAGGTACATGCCCTTGACTGGAATCAAACCCAGGACTTTTTGGGCTGCAGGCTGACACTCTATCCACTGAGAAAACTGGCCAGGTCTCAGCACTATTTTATATTACCCTTCGGGGATTTTAAAGGTGGTGTGACCGACATGCCATCTTCATGAGGATTGTTCAGGGCAAATGTCTCTGTGATGTCTCTTCCTGGCTTGGGATGTGCCTACAGATGAAATGTGGCCAGAGGATCAGGGCTACATCCTCCAAAGGATCCGAGGCATCAACAGGAGGAGCACCAATGTGTCATAAGAAATATTACAGGAAAAGATAACATCCCAGACCAGCTAAAAGCCCGAGGAGCAGGAAACTGGAGCTCACTGAAGATTACAGGCTGGGGCTAATTATACTTTAGCCACCAGCTGTGGCTAAGCCTGCTTCACTCCATATGCCTAGTTCACTCACCCTTGCCTCAACTGTGACCAGTTAGGAAATGCACTAAAACTATGGTAGCTGAACTCACAGCTGTCTTCCCTGACCCAGGCCCTGCGGTGCAGCCATAGTTAATATAGCATCCCTACAGTCAGGGTGCTGCTTTCTGGTTTAAAAAAAAATTACCATGACCTTTTGGTTAGCTCCACTCAATTCTCTAAACACCTACTTGTGAGGTCTGGGACAGCAGGGGGTGGTAGAGAAATGAATTCCAGAAAACACAGGATGACGGAGAAGTGGCCGAGACCGGGCTGGGATACAGAGAGTGGGAGGAGAAAGAAGGCATATGCTGCTCAAAGGCAAGGTCCTCGAAAGTACCCAGTTTGGTTCCCATTTATAAGGCTGGGTCTCAGTCTGTCTGGTAGGGTCACTGCTTAAGAGACTGATCAAAAGGGGTGCATGAGAACACAATGAAAGAAAAAGAAATGCTAGATTCACCATGAAGATGCCTCAGAAAAGCCAGATTCAAGAAGAAATCAAATTCAATTTAGTTTATGAAGAAATCCCAGGAAATTCTGAAACTGTGCAGAATAGGCCAGCAAAAGCAAACACTGCCCGGGCCAGTGTGCCTCAGTGGCTGAGCATCGACCTATGAACCATGAGGTCACGGCCAATTCCCAGTCAGGGCACATGACAGGATTCGGGCTTAATCCCCGGTAAGGCACGTGAAGGAGGCGGCCCATAGATATCTCTCTCATTGATGTTTTATCTCTCTATCCTTCTCCTTTCCTCTATCTCTAAAATCAATAAAAAGATGTTTTTAAAAACTAGCAAACACTGCCCACTCTCTTCTGTACTGGATTCTGTTCCTGAGCACTGAGTCTGGGAGAGAAGTGGGTTTGGGAGGGATGATGATGTTTCTATACCCTAATGCAGGCATCCTCAAACTACGGCCCGCGGGCCACATGCGGGTGTTTTGGCGGCTGAGGCCTGTCCTGCTTAAAATAAGATATGTGCAGTGTGCATAGGAATTTGTTCATAGTTTTTTTTTTTTTTTTAAACTATAGTCTGGCCCTCCAACAGTCTGAGGGACAGTGAACTGGCCCCCTGTTTAAAAAGTTCGAGGACCCCTGCCCTAATGCATAGTATCCAAAGTGCATATGCCTACAGGGGGCAGATAGTTACCAGTACTGTTATGCCCACAGGTGGCTTGCAGTGGCATCCATTTGATATTCAATCATAACTGAAAAGAGTCACAAATTTAAACATCAAGTCTCCAGTAAAAATCATCATAACTGTTCCCACCCCCTTCTTGCTCACTCGGCAACAAAATAAGTGGCATTCTTGGACCACCTTCAAAAAAGGTGGCTGATTGGACTGCAGTCTCTCTATGCTTTAGATTTATCAGCCAAAGGGAAACCTAAGCTATAAGGAGTACTGGCATTATTATCACAGAAACATTACAATGGCAATGACAAGAGTTATTGATTTCAACAAGAAAACATACTACACTTTCCTACAACTTAGCAGAGGGGTATGCACTCTAAGAAGCAGATTTGCACCCTGCCTGTGCCCTTCCTACCTTTTTTTGGCACACCAATTATTAAGGCTCTTGTTTTTTTGCTGTTCTAAAAACCTAGATATGGTAAATGTAGGTTGCTCTTTACAGAGAATCCTTAAGTTGCCCACACAGCGGTGCCAAGAAAGAAACTGCTGCATTCATAGAGATACCTGGGCACAAGCCAAACTTCCATATGTGTCATGGGAGTACCTCTGGCCCAGCAGTTCCCTGCACCATTCTCCTATAAAACTCCTTAGCTCAGCATCTTCACACTCCAACATCATCAGGACGTAATTCCTCGAGTCTGTTCAAAGAACAGGGCCGTCTCAGATGGACTATGTATTATAGTATTAAATTAGCATTACCATAGCCTTCTCTTTCCGACAGCCTTTTTCTTGAGCTCTCCTCAGGTATGAAAGTTTGGGTTTTGCCCTAACCGTTTTGCCTCAGTGGATAGAGTGTCGGCCTGAGGACTCAAGGGTCCCAGGTTCAATTCTGGTCAAGGGCATGTACCTTGGTTACGGATACATCCCCAGGAGGGGGTGTGCAGGAGGCAGCTGATCAATGTTTCTCTCTCATTGATGTTTCTAACTCTCTATCCCTCTTCCTTCCTCTCTGTAAAAAATCAATGAAATATATTTAAAAAAAGAAAGAAAGGTTTGGGCTCGGCCAGCACCAGAGGCAGCAGTTGTATTTCTTCCATGCCCATGCAATCCTTAAACTGTGTTTGGAATAATTTGTATTCCTTCATCTGCCCATACAATCTAATAGTTTCTATTTATTTAAAAAATATTTTTATTGATTTCAGAGAGGCAGGGAGAGGGAGAGAGACATAAAACATCACTGATGAAAGAGAATCATTGATCTGCTGCCTCTTGCACACCCCCCTCTCCCCTCCAGTGGGGATCGAGCCCACAACCGGGGCATGTGCCTTGACCGAGAATCGAACCATAACCTCTTGGCAATAGTTTGTGTTTAGAATAAGTTGTATTCCTTCACATGCCCATGCAATCCATTGCCTGTGTTTGGAGTAAGTTGTGTTGCTTCTGTGCTCATGCAATCCATAGCCTGCGTTTGGAATAAATACTGAAATCAGAAGCCTGTTAACAATGCAGTGCTTGATGGCGTGAATTACTCTCTCACCCACAGCAGCTGAGGGAGAGGGCCTGGCAACAGCCCCCCACAACAAACCTGCTCCCCAGCCTTCTCCATGTGCCTTCCAACCCTCCCTTCAAAGAATTCTCGACACACCATAAAAAGATCTCTGTTTTCTCCCTCAAATCCCACACAAATCTCAGATTGAGCATCCATTTTCATCACAGAGCACCACAGATTTAATTCAATACCTTCATGTTCATCTACATTTAATTAGACCAACATATCTTTAAACTCTTTTACTCAAACCCCTCCACTGGCATCTTTCATTCAACACGAAAATCTTTTAAAAAGGGTTTTCTCTTTGCTTGGTTTGTTTTGTTTTGAGGCAAAACATCACCGTGGTCTATATTAAAGCTATGATAACAAGTTAGGCTACTTTTCAATCAGTCAGAGGTGCCCATAAAATGCCCACAATCCTTAGCACTTTTCATTCTTCAAAACGTATTTGATAAGCAATGTAGTATTTAATTTCTTTCCCCCCTACAGGGCCAAAAGGGTAAGTTGTACTAACCAGAGTTAATTAGTACATTAAGTTTTGTTTCAAGGCCAGGCTATCAGGTTACAAGTTCTAATAAATCCTGCTGGGAAAAGACACTTCTTTGTCTTGGGATGACTGAGAACTAACAAATCAACCAAACAAAACCCTTCAATTCCATCAGAAACTCTCCCGTCTAAACACAATAGGAAAGAAAAGCCAACCCCAAAGCAAAGAAAATGAATGAAGTGGTCCTTCTGCCGGCAGCCTTACCATTGGGAGTGGAGGTCCCCTCTGGACCCTCTGGACCCTCACAAGGGCTCTGGCTCCTCCTGGAGTGGGGTGAGGGTGGCGAGGGGTCCAGGATGTGGGTGCTGGTAGAGGTATGCTCTGTGCATGCCTGAACAGGACTCACCGCCGTCTGCCTGCCTGTCTGCCACTCCGTCCTCTCGTCTGGGTGGGAAGGGCCAAGATGGAAAAAAAAAATGTGCAGGTTACTCACTGGCCTTCCCAGGCAGGCGGGCACACCCAGGAGGAGGGAGAGGCAAGGCGCAGACGGGGAGCTTCCTCAGAGGCAGGGCTCAAGATCTCGCTTTCGACTCCTTTTGTTAATACTTCCTGAACTTTAAACCACCTGCACAGGCATGGTTACTTTGGGGAGGCAAGTAACACTTGAGTAATTAGATTCCAGAGCTTAATGCAAAGGTTACTTTGAAAAGGCGATGCTTTAGCACACACACTTGAAGATGTAACTCCGAAATCGGTTTCCACTGTGCTGGAGCATGAACGTGGCCTGGGAAAGGTGGGGAAGGGGCTCGCTTGGTGCAGGGGCTTGGAATGGTCCCGGAGTAGGCAAAGCTGGATGGGATTCAGACAATGAATTTCGCTGTCTTTTGGGCTCTGAATTGTAGAGAGAAACAGGATTCTTTGCCTTGCATAAGAAGCACATTCTTGAAACTGGTATCTGGAAATCAAGAGTTTAGAAATGGATTCCCACTGAAAATGCAAAAAAATAAAAAAATTAAAAAAAATCTTGCCACCTGATAGCCTGGCCTTTGATAAAGCCTAAAATGAAGCTTTGCATAAATGGAGGGACCTGGGGGGTAATTTGTTTGGGGAAGTGTGATGTTTGAAACAGAGGCAGGGCAGTGTTATTATAGGAGATGGGCCAACGGAGTGGAGAGTGAGGAGGAGGAACTAATACCTCTTAGTACCACTCAGGACCAGGTTCTTCTCTCATTTAATCCTGGAAATGCCCTAGGAGGGAGGCATCGTTGCTTCTCTTTCACCTGTGAGTGAGCACACTGAGACCCAGAGGTTAGGCAACCCGCCGAGAGCTCAGGCCGACAATGGGTGGAAGATCCAAGATCCGGACCTCAGTTTGCCTGAATCTAAGATCCAGGTTTGAGGCACCATACCCCACCCCCCACCCCGCCGCCCCCTGCCGAGTCTTCCAACATCCCTGAAGAAATATTCACTTGCATTTGACCTAAGGCTAGGTTAGCTTTTCTTAAATATGTATACCGGCTGCAAAACTGATATGTGATAGAATACAACGCTGCAGGATAATAGATACAATAGAGGTAAGAAAAAATGTGCTATACAGATTTCTTTACTGTAGCTTCTCACGACATTTACTATGCTCATATATATTGTGAATTTCCCAGCTCGGGACTTACAGAGTGCCATGTTTCCTTCTCCAGAGCCTTTTTGCTTAGAAGGAAGAGATTTTTTTGAGTTTGGGAAGCACTGTTAAACAGGTGGGTTACTGTACTTTTCTCTCTGCTGGGTCTACATGTTTGTGTTCTCCCAAAATTTACATGTTGGAGTCCTAATGCCCAATGTGATGGTGTCAAGAAGTGGGGCTTGCCCTAGTTGGTTTGGCTCAGTGGATAGAGCGTTGGCCTGCAGACTCAAGGGTCCCAGGTTCGATTCCAGTAGAGGGCATGTACCTTGGTTGCGGGCACATCCCCAGTAGGGGGTGTGCAGGAGGCTGCTGATCAATGTTTCTCTCTCATTGATGTTTCTAACTCTCTATCCCTCTTCCTTCCTCTCTGTAAAAAATCAATAAAATATATTTTTTTAAAAAAGAAAAGAAGTGGGGCCTGAGGGTAGAGCCCTGGTGGAAGTGATTAATGCCCTTATAAAGGAGATCCCACTGAGTTGCCTGGTCCCTTCCACCATATGAGGATATACCAAAAAGGGGACCCCTACCATGTTCACACCCTGATCTCAGATTTCCAGCCTTCATAACTATGAAAAATAAATCTGTTTATAAGCTACCCAGTCTGTGATATTTTTTCATAGCAGCCTGAAAAAAACTAAGACACCTTCCTTTTCTGTGGTCTTTTTTTTAAGTTTTCTGAACTTATAGGTCAAAGTCTACCTATTCTAACAACCAGTTCCCTTCCCCAAAAGTAAGCACCGTTAAAATTTTTCATGTATCTGCTTAAGGAATGTTTATGCATATAAAGCATGTATGAATTCCTTTAAAGAATAACATAACTGGGACTGAAGTATTTATTCATTTAGGGGGTGTTTGTTCCCTGCCCTGCCCTCTAATTTAGCATAATCTTCATGTCCAATGCATTTGCTTCTTCTCACACTCTCAAGGACCATCCATCCAGAAAGAAGTCCACACCTGGCATAGATGGTGAAGCCCTGCTCTGATATGCACACATGTTTAAAAGATAAAAAGGCTCTTCTGTGGTCAGGAGTAGGGAAGGAACAACAGTGGTCAGGGGCATCCAAGGCAGGGCCTGGGTCCCAGGTCTGCTATGGATGCTCCAATCGGGCCACAGGTGGGAGTTGCAGTGTGAGCACCTCCCTCGGGAGGCTCTGATGGAAGATTAGCTCAAAGGAGGTTGTAGAACACTTATAAACAGCAGAGTACCGCACAAATAGCAGGTAGTGACCGGCACAGATCCTGGCTCTCAAAACATGCCAGCTGGAGCCCGAGAACTGCTTTAATAGAGGAACCACGTTATTTCTGTCGTTCATGATCCTCCAGCCTTGGCCTGCTCAGCCGCTGCTCCCAGAATAGATCCATCAGAACACTGACTAGTTCGAGGGCACTGTTCCAGTAGAAAATGGACTAGGTTATTTTCATGTGGATATTTTAACCTGCTCTTCGTCTCCCTTCCCCCTTTGGCCACAAACCTTTTCCTTCATTCTTCTTGCTCTATCAGACCTTCTGAACTACTTCCTGTTTACATATTTATGAAACTAATTTTAAACTTTTAGTGATGGAAATTTTAAAGGCATACAAAAGTGAGAGAAAGGTTGCCCCACCGGCATTGCTCAGTGGTTGAGCATCGACCTATGAACCAGGAGATCAGGGTTTGATGCCCAGTCAGGGCACATGCCTTGGTTGTGGCCTTGAACCCCAGTGGGGAGTGTGCAGGAGGCAGCTGATCCATGATTCTCTCATCATTGATGTTTCTATCTCTCTCCCTTTCCTTTCCTCTCTGAAATCAATAAAAAACAAAACACACGCACAAAATAAAATAAAGTGAGAGAAAGGTGGAACAAAACTCCAAGTACATATCACCAGCTTCAACAATGAGCAATTCAATGAAACCTTGTTTCACCTCTATCTCTACCCACTTGGGAATGTTTTGAAGCAAATTCTCAGTATCACACCATTTTATCCATAACCATTTCTACACTAGGGGCCCGGTGCACAAAAATTTGTGCACTCGGGGTGGAGGGAGTCCCTCAGCCCGGCCTGTGCCCTCTCACAGTCTGGGACCCCTCAGTGGATGTCCTATGATGGCCCCAGTCTGCCAGGCGCCTTTTGTGTGTGTGTGTGTATGTGAGTGTGTCACCACTGGGGACCTGCCCCCAGCCGCATCTGAGGCTCAGAGCAGTCCTCCTGTGTGTGTATACCTGCTGGGGGCCTGCCCCCAGGCACACCATCAAGGCTTGGAGCAGGCACCCCCTCTATGTTGATCTCTCAGACTCTTGCCCTCCCCTGCATGTTGTTCTCTTTTTTGAGCTGTAGCCAGGGCTGGGTGCTGCCTGCCTCCCAAGCTTGCCTACTGCCCATCTTCCTCCAGC